>ML342509.1:47567-63909 GCA_005239505.1 Nicotiana paniculata | reverse complement strand
TGTAGTTGTGTTTTAGGAGTCTATTTATAAGTTTAGGACAAACCCTAAACGTGTAGGAGACTTCTATTTCAATTGGGAAACACTTAAACCCATCAAAACTCGGTTTTTCGCCGAACTGGGGACCCTGGCGTTTGGACCCAAAGGCCTGGCTAACGCCAGGCCAGGGCTGGCGTTTCAGACCTAACGCCTGGCTAACGCCAGGTAGGGTCAGGTTGTTTGGCTCTGTTTCCCGGCTATCGCCCGGGTGTCTCCTTTCGCGTATTTTTCGACGTATTTGCATCCCTTTAGCTCCTTTTCCATCTCCACTTCACCTACACATGAAATAAACTCCATTAAGCACATAACAAGTGTATTTTTATCATTAATGCACATAAAATGTAAGGTATATCACATGTTAAACTATGCAATTTAGTCTCGCATCAGGCATTATCATCATCATAGAACATTTGCCTATGTGGGCATCATTATCATCATATCATACCCGGCCTCAAAGAGGACTCGGTAAACCCAACTTATCAGTGGTTGCACAATAGGTGTCATACCCGGCCGACTATAGTGCGGCTCGATAGAGTAAAATCGATACATATATATAATGCATGCAGGACTCATTGGAATCATGTTCTGAATATTTCGGAGCGACGTAAGGTCGATATTCTCCGTACACATCATTAGGGATAACTCTTCATCGAGAATCTTATAAGAATCAGGAAGTACCAATAACATTGATAACAAAAGAATAAGAGAAGCAACCTTAACATCAATTGTTCCATAAGAAGGGAAACAATGTAAGTACTGCTAGCTTCTAAGAGTAGAGTATCTTTGGAAGCTCGTTCATTGCATTATGTACAATCGGAGTCGTGAAAAAGAAGGAAAGGGATAGCCTCACATACCTTGTATATACTGCCCCAACCTCAAGCTACGCAAATGTCACAACTCCTTAATCTACAATAAGAGAAACGACACTATCATTATCGTTTAAGCGTCATAATTATTATGTATCGACCACAACCTATTTTATGACGAAACAGACAACACCTCCCCTATTTATATGACTTCACACAAGTCAAAACAATCACCAAACATCCCAAACAACATCAATAATAATCATATTGAGCCTCCCAAAACAGTCCACACACAACCTAATCACTTCACACATAAGACGACCACCGTAGTCGTGTCAAACGACCCGGAAATGTTACAACGAACGACCAGATCACAACCCTACATATATATGGTGTTTATCCACACTCTTCCTCCTCCAAAAATCCACAAAACAGTAGTAAAACACGCAGCCAAATAACAACACAAAACAGTCCGTTACAAGTCAAATAACTCGAACTCACGGCTTTCGATCACCGTCCCGTGAGTTCTAACTATTAGGAAACATATTTATCAACATTCATTGATATTTAAACACTTAAATACAGCTATTAGACGTTTCTTAACTATGAAGTACCTTCCAAAACTCTAACTACAAAAAAAAAGGAGAGGGGGTATAATGACACTTACGTCGTAGGGATCGTTTTGATGTTATTGCTTCTCGATTTCTTGCCCAAAATGATAATATTCTTTGAAACCCTAGAAGATAGCTTGAGGTTATGTTTATGTGTGTTATCTGGTCGTTTTATTCTGAATAATGAAGAGAAAGGAAACTAAGGTTTATATATATCAAGTTTGGAAAAGTCAAAGAGGTGCTAGCTTGGCACCCTAGGATTGGTCCATCTTCCGATGCTTATATCTTTTTATCTTGATGTCGTATGAAAAAGTGGTTAAGAGCGTTGGAAACTATATCCCAATACCTTCAATTTGGTATATTATATGTACCAATAAGACCTCATATAGCATATGAAATGTATTTCTCAAAAAGCTGTAGTGATCCACTTACTTGTCCCTTATGAGTCTGCGCAGTCTCGCCAAACTGCAAATATCTCTCTACTCCTATGTCGTATCGATTAACGGTTTAATAAATTGGAAACTAGACTCATAGATATTAAATTTGGTTGGTAGATCATCCAATAATTCCAAGTATATTGGGAGAAAATCTCTGTTATATTTGACCTAATTTTAAGCACATTATGAGTGTAACTTGTGGAGATCTTTGCCGACTTTTGTTCCACAACTTGCTTGACTTCAAAATGTAGAACACAACTATCACACGATAAAAATTAAATCATAGCATAACCTCCTTATCATGTAATGAACCATAGTCTCACCCTAAAGTACATGTTATAACATTCCAAACTCGTCGACTTTCGACGAAACTTATTTTCTTCAATTGGTTTAGCTTCTAAGCTTTCCAACCCTCTTGGTACTCGTTATTCATGATCTTAAATATTTGTAAACTCCAATGTAACATGATTAACTTACTTATATTCCATCAAATATAATCTTATTTCTAAGCTTACATCAATTGACTTACAATGTACTCTCACGTACAAAAATATAGGGTGTAACAGATTGTCGGATTGATTCACAAGCTTGAGAGAACGCTAGATGGATTTTCCAATGTTCAAGTAATGTTTTGCCTTTGGTTTAATGTTAATATAACATGGGTGACATCACTTGAATGATGGAAGCATGTTTGGTACAAAGGCATTCCCATAAAATTGGTTGTTGCACTGTTTGTTTGTGCAGGCAGAAACTTTACATCTGTTGGGAGGTTGACTTGTACGGTCACCAAGGGAACTAGTGTCCATTTGTTCCCCTTGTTGTTGTTTTTTTACTTCTGAAGAGTTGATTCATGTTTCCAGCTTGAGACTTGTTATTCTCATGTACTTGAGGATGTGTATCAAGTTCCTTATCTGGTTCTTATCATTAAGTTTGTTAGATCATCAAAACATAACAAGGATGCATATACACTATCAATTTCCCCCTTTTTGATGATGGAAAACTTATAATTGAAGTTCCCCATACGAACCAGAATTCCCCCTGAGTATGTTGTTGCCTATCTTGTTCCTCCTCAATTTAATATTTCCCCTTTTGGCATCATAAAAATAAAAGTAGCAAGAAATAAGCAAAAAGAAGTCTAGCTTGGTTAACTCATGCCACATGTGTGCACACAACATAACAGAAAACAAAGCAAAAAAGTAGGACATGCACAACAAAAGGATGAAATTAGCATTAAGGTTTTGGAAATAAAACAAGGAGCAGTTCCATTTTTACCAAATCATCGACAAAATAAAAACCAACAAAAAGGTATCAGTCATAAACATAACTAAGCATAAGAAAAGAAAATAGAGGACATACACTAAGAACTGGACACTAGGAAGGGGACGACTATTAAGGAGCACTAGAAGGGGGAGCATTGGAGGCAGAGGAAGAGGCAAGGGTTCTAAGAAGAATTTTTATTCGAGCATTTGCAGACATCTGCTCGTGTAGCAACCTTTCCTTCAGGTTCTCAACCTGTTTCCTGAGAGCAGCATTTTCTTGTGTCAGACGGGGAACCTCTGTGCTTAGGGCACTGCTAGAACCAGGTGCCTCTAGGGCCTGATTGAGCTTACCTTCGAGAATGTAATTCCATGCCTTCAGCTTCCTTATTTCTTCAGTGACACTATTTTAAGCGTTGATCAGCTCAGAAATGGTAGAATTTCTGCCAACCCCTCCACTCCTATCAGTGCACTCACACTATTGAACGGTGGTTTTGGAGAAGGATTGCTTGCGATTTCCTCCAGCCTTTCCCAAGGGAACTTTGAATAATTCAAATACTTTAGTGAGGAGGAACCCATAAGGCAACCGATGATTTTCATCCTTGAAATCTGCCACTTTATTCATGTTCTCTATCATAAGACCGGGCAGGTTTATAGTGATGTAGCCATCCAACGCTTCCATGAGAACCAAGTCTGCTCGTGATGTAATGAAGCGTCTTTTAGAACGTGGGAGCAGAACTTTGTTCACCATTTCGAATAGTAGTTGGTACACTGGAAGGAGGGCCATCTTGTGTACTCGTTCCCCTTGATGCACTGCCTTATCCTTCACAATGGCATTTCTGAAGTTTGGAGAGTAGGCCTCCTCAATGGAGAACATCCTATCAGTTGGCACGCCCAAAAGGGTTCCCATTACAACAGTATCCATCACAAAATCAAGACCATTCACTTTCAAACAAATGTTATCATCTTCAACTTTGAAGAAGTCAGCATAGAAACTACGTATTTCTGCCTCATACACCTTGGGACTGTTACTTGTGGACAAATATGTACATTGTTAGAATTCACAGATCTCCACCAGTTGGCACATTCCCGACATGTCAAGAATATTAGGGGGAAATGTACGGCCCCACATCACCTTTTGGTTTCTCAAATTTTTCCTGCCAGCACCCTGGGTTGCACTAACCTTGTTCTTCTTGGAGGAACCATGTTCCTCACTGGCATCAGCCTTCCTTTTCACTGCTTTTCTTGCACTCTTTGTTTTCTCAGTAGATTTCTCATATACCTTTTTCTCAAACACTTGTTCAACCATCTTTTCAGTCACCTTCTCTCCAGATTTAGCAACTGCTTTCTCATCAGATTTGTCAACTACTTGCTCACCAAATTTTTCTCCTTCAACATTGCTCAAACCCATCTCACTCACAGATGACTATGTCTTGGACTTTGGAAATATAAATTTCTTTGAAGAACTACGAACTAAGGAACTAGGTTCCTCTCATCATAAATATCAACAACTAGTGCAGGAGGCACTACCTTCTCTTTTACAATCTTTCCATCCTTTACCAATCTCCTCCTCTTCTGTTCTTCTTTGCTTTTCCTAAGAACTGACTCAAGAGCCTCCTTTTTCTGCAACCTAGTAGTAGGTCTCTTAAGGGTTGGCTCTTGGGGAGTAGCCAGTCTACTCCTAGCCCTGATGAAGCTTGCAATATCCACATTGTCATAGTCATCTTCACTATCCTCATTCTCCTCCTCAGATAAAAATCTCATTTCAGGGACAACTATGGATAATGGCTAAGCATAGAAATGAGGAAAGGGACCGGGATCAGTACTAACATGGGGTTCTTATGGAGAACCAGGGGTTTTATCCCAAGTAGAAGAAGAGGGCTCCTCTTGGGTGGAGGGATCAGGTCCCTTAGTTGGTTCCCAGTATTACTGCCAGGTGCTGATGTTTCGATAGGCACCAGTTCCCTACTCCCCACATGTGTATCATTTTCTTCCCCCTGAGACTCGTTGGCTTCAGAAACACCCTCATAACCCCCAATAACACTTCCCTCAGCAGCTATTGACAACATATTTTCTATAGCCTCTTATTCTTGTAACTCCAAGGTAAACTCAGAAGACATAGGAAGAGCATTACCTGTAGAGTCAACAACATTCAGATTAAGTCCGGGGGTAGTCTTTGCCGATTCATCAATGTTACAACCCACTCCTTGCATCTTAGAACTTTCTTCCACTAGACGACTAGAAATTTCCTGATTCTTCTTCCGCCACTGTATTGGCTTCTACCATTTTTTTCGATGAGAAAGAAGGAGAGGTTGTTGCCAAAAATTACTTGGGAGCCGAGGTTTCGTGACTCCGAAGAGAGCCAGTACTCGACTGAGTTGGAGAGGAACCAGTAGGTGGTGTAGGGATTGTAGGCTCTAACACCGGGGTTACAATAGGTGAAGACACAATGGGGACGATACTTGGAACATTTTGAGTTTCAAGATTTTCAGACATGATGGAGGGTAGTGAGAATTTTATGGAAGAAGAGAGTGTTTGATTTGAAGAGAAAAATTGGATTTTGGTTTTGATGTGAACAGTTATGATAGTGACCGTGAGAGAAGTTATTTAAGAGGAGTGAGGGGCCGGTTAGGAACGGGTATCAACTTGGGTAGACGGGTCGTTTCATAATGGGTAGGACACTTGAGTTCCAAAGGAGAGAGAAAGGAAAAAACTGACATTTTAATGACATGGCACCATTCTATCTGTTAAAAATATGTGGATGAGAGAACATAGAAACTACTAACATGTGCCAAGGGAACCGGTTCCCTAACAGATTTTGTAAATATGAACTTCATCCTTTTGGCTAACATGCGATATCATTGTCTACTTGTTTGCTTTGTAATCGTCATGCGTGTGTACCTGCAGTGGTATAGAGATGGGTTAGACTTAGCCAAAAAATACTTTTTAGCCATTTGACCTGCTCAATTCTTTCATAGCCAATCATTGAGGGACTAGGTCCTCATCTTGATTTTATCAACCCTAGTGCCAAGCGGTTCCTTTCAAAGTGCTCTCTGCTTATTGCTTTGGTGAAGATGTCTGCAATCTGATCTTTTTTGCTGCAAAGTTTCATGCAGATGGGCCTTTTTTCAACATTGTCTCTGAGGAAGTGGTGTCACACATCAATGTGATTTGTTCTCTTATGTTGAACATGATTCTTGGCCATGTTGAGAGCACTGGTGTTGTCACATAGTAAGGGCAAAAAGTCCGAGAATACACCAAAATCTTCCAATTTCTGCTTGATCCATAGCAACTGAGTACCATCTGCCACATATTCAACTTCAACAGTTGAAAGAGCTACTGAATTTTATTTTTTTGTACCCCATGAGATCAGACATGATCCTAGAAAATGTGCCATACCAGAAGTGCTTTTCTAATCCACCAAACACTCAACATAATCAGCAGCAGTATATCCGATTAAATCAAAATTGTCTCCTGAGGGATAGAAGAGAACCAGGTCCTGTGTGCCTTTGAGATACCTCAGGATTCTTTTGGCAGCCTTCAGATGAGATTCTTTTGGATTAGACTGAAACCTTGCACATAGTCCCACTGTGAAAACAATATCTGATCTGCTTGCTATGAGATACAGGAGTGACCCTATGATACCTCTATACATGGTATCATTCATAGGAGAATCAGGATCGTCGATGTCCAGACGAGTAGCAGTGGCAATAGGAGTATAAATGATTTTTGATCCTTCTATATCAAATTTCTTCAGAAGCTCCTTGTTGTACTTCTGCTGACTTATCATTGTCCCCTTAGTAGTTTTCTTAACTTGCAATCCCAAGAACAAATTTTATTCCCCCATCATACTCATTTAAAACTCACTTCCCATGATTTTAGCAAATTCCTCACACAATGAATCATTTGTTGCTCCGAAGATGATTCCATCAACATAGAATTGCACAATGAGCTGGTTCCTCTCCCGTTTCTTCGGAAATAAGGTGTTGACAATTTTCCTCTTGTAAAGCCATTTTTATAAGAAATTTGGACAACCTTTCATACCAAGCATGAGGAGCCTGCTTTAGCCCATATAATGCCTTGTCAAGTTTAAAAACATGCTCAAGATGTTCATGATTCTCAAATCCAGGTGGTTGCTTGACAAAGACTTCTTCTTTTTAGAAAGCCATTCAGAAATTCACTTTTGACATCCATTTGGAACAATTTGAACTCCATACTATTTGCAAAGGCAGTGAGGATTCTGATTGCCTCCATTCGAGCAACTGGAGAAAATGTTTCTTCATAGTCAATCCCTTCTTCCTGATTGTAACCTTGAACTACCAGCCTTGCCTTGTTTCTAATTGTGTTTCCAAACTCATCAAGTTTGTTTCAGAATACCCACATAGTTCCTAGAACGGTTATGTCAGCAAGTCATGGAACCAGGTGCCATACATTGTTCCTCTCAAAATTGATGGAGTTCTTTTTTCATAGTAATTATCCAATCATCATCTTTTAATTATTCCTTGATATTTTTGGGCTCAATTTGAGAGAGAAAAGCTGAGAGGGCAAGTGGTTTCTTGTCTTTGATCTGTTTTGAATTCCTGAGTCAAGAGGAGTGATCACATTTCAAGAGGATGTGAAATTTGTGTTTCCAGTTAGACACCTGAACCTTGTTGTGGGAAGGTCCAGGTATTTCTGAATGAGATCCTTGATTGTCATGAGTTCTGCTTCTCACCTCAGCATATGGGGTCCCTTGAACAACATCAACAACTCTGTTTTAACCTTCAGTTGTTGTGATTGAGAAACCAGGTTCCTCCCCATCAGTTGGTGATATGACTGCATCGTCATCATTTAATTCCTTGACGTGGCTCATCATGTCAGCTTTTCCATTTTCCATGTCAATGACTTCACCAGGGACAATTGACTATTCTCCATCTTGATCGATCTTATCATGTGAATCCTTCCCACATGAGCGATAATATTCATCAAAGATCACATGTATACTTTCCTCAAAACATTGAGTTTATTTGTTGCATACTTTGTAAGCTTTGCTTTGTGATGAATACCCCAGAAAGATCCCTTCATCACTTTTGTAATCGAACTTTCCAACAGCTTCCTTGCCATTGTTGGGACAAAACATTTGCACCCAAATTTCCTTAGATGTGTCAGCTTGGGCTTTCTCCCATTCAGCAGTTCATATGGGGTTTTGTTCTGAAGGGACCTGATCATGCACCTATTCACCAAGTAGCATGCGGTGTTGATAGCTTCTGCCCAGAATTGTTTTACAATGCCACTGTAAATCAACATTGTTCTTTCCATGTCTTCAAGAGTCTTATTTTTCCTCTCCAAAACACCATTTTGTTGAGGTGTTCTTAGAGCTGAAAAATTATGAGTGATGCCATTTTTAGCATAGAATTCATCGAATTTGGCATTTTAAAATTATATGCCATGATCCGACCTTATACTTATTACATTATGTCTCATCTTCACATGGATCTTCTTCATAAATGCAACAAATACTTCAAAGATTTCATCCTTGGATCTGAGAAACAGAGTCCAAGTGAATCTGGAATAGTCATCCACAATAACGAAGATGTACTTTTTTCCTCCTCTACTTGGCACTCTCAAAGGTCCACAAAGATCCATATGGAGGAGATCAAGTGGCCTTGAGGTACTGGCTTCCTTTTTGGTCTTGAAAGAAAATCTTACTTGCTTTCCTTTTACACATGCATCACATACCTTGAGATTCTTGAAGCTCGAGTTGAGCAGGCCACAAACCAGGTCCTTCTGAACCAATTTGTTCAGCAACATAAAGCTTGCAAGACCTAGTCTTCTGTGCCATAGTTCAGCATCATCATCTACAGCACTCAGACAACTGAGATCTCCATTTTGCAGAGATTCAAAGTTAGTAACATAGATGTTTTGTATCTTTTAACCACCAAAACCACTTCACCAGTCACAAGATTTGTGATCGTGCATATTTTTGACACAAATTCCACTTTATTTCCCTTGTCACAGATTTGGGAGACACTCAGCAAACTGTACTTCAACCTATTCACGTAGTACACATTTTCAATTGAGTGAAAAAGAGACATTCCAATCCTTTCAACTCCTAGAATGTATCCCTTTTGCCGTTTCCAAAGGACACACTCCCTCCTTGCAGGTCTTTGAGTGAAAGAAAATCATTTGTGCTTCTAATCATGTACTTCGAGCAACCACTATTCACGTATCATTGTTGGCTGCTCCCTTTCACTGCTCCCTGCCCAAGGAAATCGAGGGTTAGACTTAGGAACCCAAACTTGTAATGAGGAAAGGAATGAATCAGGACTCTTTTGGTCCAAGCAGGCATCACACGTTTTTTATATGAGGGACCAGGTTCTTCAGCAGTAGTTACCCCTTAAAGTGCCCAGTGTTACCACAATGAGTATAGAGCCAGTTATTAGGTACAATAATGTACTTGCTATGAGGGTTGTAAGGAGTCTTTCCCCTTTAGAACCCTATTCCTTGCCTGTTTCCCCCATTCTTCATATACATGGCAGTGATGATTTTTCTAAATCAGTCTTAACTCTTCCTAGATCATCCTGAAGTTGCTTGTTTTTCTCAAGTTCACCACAAAGACTAGATTTTACTAATTATAACTTATCTTCAATCCTAAGATGTTCATCACTTGCAACTTCCTTTCCCTTTCGAGTAATCTCATGACTGCCTTCTCCTTTTTGCACATCAATTGTTTCCTTTAGGTCCACAACTACCACTAATAGGCCATCTCTCTCATGCTCTATGTTAGCTACCTTCTCAATTAAGAATTCTTTCTCTTCTTTAAGACTATCGATGGTCTCTTTTAGATCAACCACAACAACCATTAGGTCATCTCTCTCATGTTCTATGTTTGCAATTATTTCGGTTAGGGCATTTTTTTTCTTTTTTCAAACTCTCAATGGTTTCTTTTAAATCCACCACAACAACTACTAGATCATCTCTCTCATGTTCTACTTCTCCTAGTTTCACAGTTAAAGAATTTTTATAATTTATAAGACTATGACAATCATCAATTAATATATTTTCCAAAGACATAAGTTTTTTTTTTTGGAGAGTAAGACTTCAGATTTCTTTGAACATCTAAAAAAATTTACCTCATCGTCATCATCTTCAGATTGTGCCATCAAGGAAAAGATAGAGTCATATTCAGTTGCTTCACTTTCTACTGCCATCATGGAGTTGTCACCTTTTTCATCATCTTCTCCAGATTCGCTGGAAGAGTCTCCCCATGCAGCAAGAGCTTGTTTCACAACGTTGTAATCAACATCTTTTCTTTTGAACTGTTTGTCCGGAACTTGGTTCCTCTTAGCTGATTTGTTTGTGTTGTGTTTGTACTAATCTTTCATAAGGAGAGGACAATATTTGATGAAATGTCCTAACTTCCCACACTTATGACATAATTCATAGCCTCTCCATTTATGCAAATCATTTTCTGAAATATCTTTGCCAAGCAAGCCATATCAACATCCTCACCACTAGATTCATTGTTGTCTGTCTTGAGGACCAGGTTCTTTTCCCGGTTGGGATATCCTCTCTCATTGTCCTTCTTCTTCTTCTTCTTCTTCTTCTTCTTCTTATTCTTCTTCTTCATTTCGTAAGTTTTCATATTCCCAATGAGTTCATCAATGGTCAGCTTCTGTAGATCCTTTGCCTTCGTGATAGGATTTACTTTCCTTTCCCAGGAAATGGGTAATACACTAAGTATTTTCCTGACAAATATGTTCCTTGGAATGATTTCTCCCAGAAAATGGAGCTCATTGATGATGGAGGTGAAGCGAGTGTGCATGTCTAGAATGGACTCATCATTGTTCATCCTGAAGAGCTCGTACTTTGTGGTAAGCATATCAATCTTTGAATGCTTGACTTGAGTTGTCCCTTCATGAGCTTTTTGGAGAGCTTCCCAGATCTCCTTAGCGGATCGACATGCTGAAATCCTGTTGTATTCGTCTGATCCAATATCGTAGAAGAGAATTTGTTTTGCTCGAAAGTTCTTCTTTATGGCCTTGCGATCAACATCATTGAATTCCTTTCTTGTTTTGGGAACTGTTATTGCTGGATCACCCCTAGTCTTCGTAGGGACGAAGGGTCCATCGGAAATAATGTCCCAGAGCTCTGAATCTTCAGCCATGATAACTCAATACATGGAACTGGTCCTTTGTTATGTTGTCCTATGTTCTTGATGCCCTTGAGAATCAATTGCTGGATTGATGCACATGCTTGAGAAAATACTAGATGGATTCTACAATGTTCAAGTAATGCTTTGCCTTTGGTTTAATGTTAATATAACATGGATGACATCACTTGAATGATGCAAGCATGTTTGGTAAGAGGGCATTCCCAATAAAGTTGACTATTGGACTATTTTGTACTGTTGTGTCTGCATGCATCAACTTTATAGTTGTTAGGAGCTTTACTGGTACGGTCACCAAGGGAACTGGTGTTCATCTGTTCCCCTTGTTGTTTCTTTGACTTCTGAAGAGTTGATTCACGTTTCCAACTTGAGACTTATTAATCTCATGTACTTGAGGATGTGTATCAGGTTCCTTATGTAGTTCTTATTATTAAGTTTGTTAGATCATCAAAACATAACAAGGATGCATATATACTATTAGTTATACATGAATGAAGCACCAAAAGGACAAAGTCGCCTTGTCTTTTTTTTTTCTAAAAGACTATAAAAATCAAATATCCAATGGTATATTTGTAAATTCATTATTATTTTAGTTTAGAAAGTAAACAAATAATTTAGTTGATTCTTTAGATACTCAATTTTAGGGAAATGGATCAAATATCCACCAAAAAACAATTCATGTACTAGTAATGTCCGTATTATTAATTCTCACACTACCAATTCATATTGTTGTGACTCATCAGAATGACGTGGAGGACACTTCAGATGCCACCTTGGACCCGTATCATCAACAAGAGATTGACGTTATGAGAAGAAGTAAGCGCGTGAGAGTCCCTTCCAAAAGACTAATTGATTTTGTTATAGGGACTGGGCGATGAAAATGTGTAGAAACATCACAGGTGCGCTGGGTGTGAAGGATACCAGGTTATAAATGTCTAATAGTGAATGTAGTAGAGTAAACTACTCTGCTGCTTTGTGTGTCTGTTTCTCATCTCTATTGTTTTGCAATTCTTTTCTCATCCCCTACTCTATTCTCTGTTATTTTCCTTCTATTGTTCCCCTACAAATTGAGTGTTGTAATTCTGTTCAGTTATGGTAATATAATCAGTTAGTTATTGAGTCAATTAGGTTGTTTCATGGGTGCTTTCATCCAGAGGTCTCTAATAGAAGACTAACAAGTACTCAAGGCATTCATTGACGATTCAATTTGTGGTTCGATTCAAGAGGTGAAGGACTCATTCACCAAACAACCCACTGAGATGCGTGATATAATGATGGGCATGGTTGCAACCAAAGCACCGGCGTGGACTAACCGACGTGACCCATCGCTGGATATTATTCACCTGGTGCTGATATCGGAAACTCTCAGGCACAATCGTGCACCGGTGGAGTTTGGCCAGTTTCGTGGTGAGAACCCAGAGGCTTGGATATTCCAGTCGGACCGCTATTTTGATTTTTACAAAATTGAGGAAGATGAGCGACTGACTGTGGCATCGTTCTACCTCGACAGCGAGGTGCTAGAGTGGTAGTGGTTATTTCGAAACAAAAAATTGATTGACTGGCCACACTTTGCTGCTAAGGTGAGAATACGTTTCAAACCAAAAGGACTTGAGTCGGCAGAGGGACGACTAGCAATGCTCCTACAAGTCACCACTGTCTCAGAGACACAAGGTAGATTTGAGACTATAGCTAATGACACCGATGACATATCATGTTGATACTCTTTATCTCAGAGCTTAGGAAGATATTAAAAATACGGTGTTGATCCACGAGCCCAAAACTTTTGAGTAGGCACTGAACCATGCCCATATCCAGTAGCGGTGGATCCTAGTTGAAAAGGGACCGACCCGGCCCGTACTGCTAATAAGGGTACCCCTCTATTACCCAATCCTAATTCCTCTCTATTGTATCCAAATTTAGTTGCCCAAACTAATCGACCACCATTTAAAATGACTCACTCATACCGAGCTTCAGAGCCGCCGGGAGCGCGACCTTTGCTACTATTGTGAAGAAAAGTATACATGTGGCCACAAATGCAAGACACCACCACATTTACTGCTCCTCAATGACGGGTCCGATGTGGTGGTTATGGGCATATCAGGAGGACCTGTCCGAGATTATTGGGTGTTCCACCACAACATCAGGGTTCTCGTACCATGGTTCCGGCACCAGTTGCTGCACCGCCTGCTCAGCCAGCCAGAGGCAGGGATCAGGTAACCAGAGGCAGGGGGCAGCCAGCCAGAGGTAGAGGCCATACTGTTAGAGGTAGAGGTCAGGCCATTAGAGGTGAAGGCCCGCCAGCTAGAGGTCGTCCCAAAGATATGGTTCAGAGTGGTAGGGCCCAGCCCGATGTTATGCTTTTCCAGCCAGGCCTGAGGCTGAGTCATCTGATGTTGTTATTAAAGGCACTGTTTCAATTTGAAGTAGAGATGCTTCATTTTTATTTGATATGGGATCTACTTACTCCTATGTGTCATATTATTTTGCTTCATATTTGGTTGTGCCTCGTGATTCTTTGAGTGCCCCTGTATATGTGTCCACACCTATGGGGAATGCTATTGTTGTAGATCATGTTTATCGTTCATGTTTGGTCACTGTTGGGAGTCTTGAGACTAGTGTAGATCATCTAATCCTCGATATGGTTGATTTTGATGTTATATTGGGTATGGATTGGCTGTCAACTTATCACGCTATATTGGATTGTCACGCCAAGACGGTGACCTTAGCCTTGCCAGGGTTTCCTCGATTAGAGTGGAAGGGGACTCTTGGCCATTCTACTAACAGGTTATCTTATATATAAAGGCTCCGCGTATGGCCGAGAAGGGGTGTTTAGCCTATTTGGCTTATGTTCGTGATTCTAGTGCAGAGGTTCCTTCCATGGATTCCGTGCTCATTGTTCGTGATTTTCCAGAGGTTTTTCCTACAAACCTACCGGGGATGCCACTCGATAGGGATACTAATTTCTATATTGATTTGGCTCCGGTCACTCAACCCATTTCCATTCGACCATACCGTATGGCCCCGACAGAGTTGAAGGAATTGAAGGAACAATTGGAAGATTTGCTTGATAAGGGCTTTGTTAGACCTAGTGTCTCACCCTGGGGTGCACTAGTATTGTTTGTGAAGAAGAAAGATGGATCTATGAGGATATGTATAGATTATCAGCAGTTGAACAAAGTCACCATCAAGAACAAGTATTCATTGTCGAGGATTGACGACTTATTTGATCAGCTTTAGGGTTCCAAGGTGTTTTCGGAGATTGATTTGAGATATGGCTACCATCAGTTGAGGATTAGGGCGTCCGGCGTCCCTAAGACAGCTTTTCGGACTTGGTACGTGCATTATGAGTTTATGGTGATGTCTTTTAGGTTGACAAATGCCCTAGCAGCATTCATGGATTTGATGAACCGAGTGTTCAAGCCGTATTTGGACTCCTCTGGGATTTTGTCTATTAACAATATCTTGATCTACTCCCACAGTCGAGAGGAGCATGAGCAGAATCTTAGGATTGTGCTTCAGAATCTAAGAGACAGCCAATTGTATGCTAAATTTTCAAAGTACGAGCTTTGGTTGGATTCAATAGCTTTCTTGGGCCATGTTGTATCAGGGCATTCATGTAGATCCTAAGAAGATTGAGGCAGTTCAAAACTATCCTACACCCACTTCAGCTACGGAGATCAGGAGTTTCTTGGGTTTGGCGGGCTATTACCGTCGAGTTGTGGAGGGGTTTTCATCCATAGCAGCCCCGTTGACCAGATTGACCCAGAAGGGTGCCCCGTTCAGATGGTCAAACGAGTGTGAGTCGAGCTTTCAGAAGCTCAAGACTACTTTGACTACAGCGTCAAGGTGGTGTTGCCCACTGGTTCAGGATTTTACACGGTATATTGTGATGCTTCCCGTGTTGGGCTCGGTGCAGTATTGATGCAGGAGGGCAGAGTGATTGCATATGCGTCGCGACAGTTGAAGGTTCATGAGAAAAATTACCCTATCCATGATTTAGAGTTGGAAGCCATTGTTCATGCGCTGAAGATTTGGAGGCACTATCTTTATGGCATGTCGTGTGAGGTTTTCACGATGTATACGGCCGAAATTAGAGGAGTCTGATTTCGAGGTCTCTGTTGCGCCTAGCCCGAGCTCGAAGAATTCGAAGCAAAATTCGAATTGATCTCGGAACATACACTTCGAGAAGGCACATCGAGGACCCGTCAGAACCTACCTCGAGGTAGTACCAAATCGATGATAGTCAAGAAAAAGCAGGAAAATTCTAAGGACACGTGGTTAGGACGGATAGGATTTGTAAGAAATAATACAACTCCGTACTAAATCGCTATACAACTGTACCAATAGTATTCTTTGTCATAATTAGAGATGTACCGTATTAGGATTTTCCCCTCCTATATAAAGGGGACCCGAATCATTTGTAAAAGAACAATTTTTACTGCAATAAAATATTCTACTATGCTCTTCTTGTTTAACGTGCTCAACATTACTCCTCAACTTTATTGTTCTTCATTTATTGTTCTTCATTTACTGTTCATAATTTACTTCTAAAGACTGAGCTCGAGACCCCCGAGGTTACTGAGCTCGAGGCCCCCAGTTATGTGACAACATTTGTTTGGCTTTCACTTTCGTCTTACTTAAGCTTATCATTTCTTGATTATTAACTAGTATTAGAATAAATCACATATTTTTAGAATCACAAATCAAATATAATTGTTAATATCATTTTTCAAGGTAAACAGTTTGGCGCCTACCGTGGGGCTAAATATAATAGTGATTATTTTGGTGCTAGTTTTCTGATAACACAAGTTATTCTTCACACTTTTTCTTATCCAAAGATTCTTTGATTTCAGGTTAAAATATGTCTAACTTAGCAAACGCACCTGGAAACGACGGTATTGGTTTCCATGGAGAAAACAGTGCAACGGCTCCAAGGGCACGTGTGTCACCGCTAAACCCTGGGGTAGTACTAGCATCAAACTTTGTCGACGTAGGTTCACACATTGCTTTGCACGTCGATTTGGGTACTGATATTGAAGGAAGTGTA
>ML342509.1:0-47383 GCA_005239505.1 Nicotiana paniculata | reverse complement strand
GGGGGGGGGGGACCAACCTGACGCACAATGGACACAGGCTTGAGAAGAAAGAGAATTTAGTCTACAAGTAATCTTCGAAATGTTGCAAGCACAACAAGTTGCTATCACTCAGTTGCAGAGTCAGCAAAAGACTCCGAGCACAGCATCACCGGAAACAACTCCCCGAGTTGAGTTAACACCAGAAAGATCGAGCAACGATGGATCAGGAACAGACCCCACTATCATGAGAATGCTCGAGGATATCACCAAGAGAATCGAGTCAGGAGAAACGAAGATAGAGGACAACGATAAAAAAATAGAAACCTACAACTCGAGAGTCGACCAGATCCCGGGGGCACCCCCGATTTTGAAGGGAGTCGATTCGAAGAAGTTCGTGCAGAAACCATTTCCATCAAGTGCGGCTCCGAATCCCATTCCGAAGAAGTTCATGATGCCCGATATCCCAAAATACAACATGATCACAGAACCCAACGAGCATATCACCACATATACTTGTGGTATAAAAGGGAATGATTTAAATGACGCCGAGATCGAGTTTGTCCTGTTGAAGAAATTCGGAGAAACATTGTCCAAGGGGGCCATGATATAGTATCATAACCTCCCCCGAACTCAATAAATTCGTTTGCCATGTTGGCAGACTCGTTTGTGAAGGCGCATGCTGGTGCCATAAAAGTTGCCACAAGGAAGTTCGATGTGTTCAAAATGAAACAAAAAGAGAACGAGATGCTAAGAGAGATCGTATCCCGTTTTCACATGGAGAGAATGGAATTACCACAAGTCTCCGATGACTGGGCAGTGCAAGCCTTCACCCCAAGGACTGAATGAACGAAGCTCAATAGCTTCGAAGCAGCTGAAGAAAAATTTGACCGAGTATCCCACCGCAACTTGGACGGATGTACACAACAGATACCAATCGAAAATCAGGGTCGAGGACGAGCAATTGGGAGCCCTCTCGGGCTCGGCGTATCCAAGTAGGCTATTAACAAAGGAATCAAGAAATGAAGAAAGGGAGCCAAGGACGAATAAGGAGAGATACCAACCCTATGTCGAAGACCGAAGAAACACTTCGAGGCGTAATATACCTCAAAATGATCGAAGGGCGGATCGAGGCCAAAGTGCCCCAGGACTCATGAGCAAAATCAGGTTCGACAAGCACTCGGGACCGTTGGAGGCACCCCGATTGTCATAGTACAACTTCAACATCGTTGTCTTAGACATTGTATCAGCCATAGGCAAGATTAGAGATACCAGGTGGCCCAAGTCCATGCAGTCAGATCCTTTCCAGAGGAACCCCAACTTAATGTGCAAATACCATGGCACTCACGGTCATAGGACCGAGGATTGCAGATAGCTTTGAGAGGAGGTAGCCTGATTGTTCAACGAAGGGCACCTTCGAGAGTTCTTCAGCGATCGGGCCAAGAATCATTTTCGACAGAGAAATACAAATAGGAAAAATGAATAAGAGGAGCCACAACATGTCATCCATATGATCATCGGAGGAGTCGACGTCCCACAGGGACCCGTATTCAAACGCATAAAAGTATCCATCACAAGGGAGAAGCGATCTCGGAACTACATTCCCGAAGATACCCTCACATTAAGCGAGGAAGACATCGAGACCTTATCTCAGCCTCATATTGATGCACTGGTAATTTCGTTCCTTTTAAATAAATTTCAAGTTAAACGTGTGCTCGTGGATCCAGGTAGTTTGGCCAATATAATCAGGTCGAGGGTCGTGGAGAAGCTCGGGCTGCTCGACCAAATCATACCTGGCTCTCGAGTCCTGAATGGGTTCAACATGGCGAGTGAAACAACAAAGGGGGAAATCATCCTCCCAGTCAACGTGGCCGGGACCATACAATCCACCAAATTTCATGTCATCGAAGGTGACATGAGGTACAACGGCTTCTTGGAAGGCCATGTATACATAACATGAGGGCAGTACCATCAAGTCTTCATAATATGATGAAGTTTTGAACAAAATATGGCATGAAAACGGTTTATGGAGAGCAGCATGCAGCCAAAGAAATGTTCGCAGTGCATGACTTGGCACCAGTATCGGCTCCACCTACTTCAGGGAAGTCAAAAGACAAACAGGTAGCTAAATAGAAATCACAACCCATACCCTTGGTTGAGCCCGAGGGACAGGTGGTCGAGGATGAAGAGGAAGATTTCCTCACCCCTTGAACCTTCATTTCCCTCGAGGAGTCAGATGGAACGAAGTCCACAGTCGAAGAGCTCGAGCAGGCCGTATTGATCAAACATCTTCCAGAACGTAAGGTATATCTAGGGATGGGACTAACCCCCGAACTCAGGAAAAAACTTATTCAATTTCTTATTGATAACATTGATTGCTTCGCTTGGTCCCATTTAGATATGACAGGGATCCCACCGGAGGTAACCACCCATCGACTAAGTGTCATTCCTAGGTTCAAACCGATGAACCAAAAAAGAAGGCCACAATCCGAGGTCCCTCCGCGCAAAGGACCATTTGACTCATTTCAGGCAACGTTCGATATCCTAAGAAGATACAACATGAAGCTCAACCCCGAGAAATGCACTTTTGGAGTCGGCTCAGGCAAATTTTTGGGCTTCATGGTGTCAAACAGGGGGATCGAGATCAACCCCGACAAAATCAAAGCCATCAGGGAGATCGCCGTGGTAAAAAATGTGAAAGCAGTACAGCGGCTGACCGGGCAGATAACATCCTTAAGACGATTCATCTCGAGGTCATCGGATCGGAGTCATAACTTTTTCTCCCTTCTCAAGAAGAAAAACAACTTCGAGTGGACTCTGGATTTCCAACAAGCCTTAGAAGAACTAAAACGGTATCTCCCGAGCCCACCTTTAATCCATACCCCGAAGGAGGATGACACACTATACTTGTATTTGGTCGTGTACGAAGTTGCAGTAAGTGGCGTGTTGGTTCGAGAAGAACAAGGTACGTAATTCCTTGTTTATTACATAAGTCGGATCATACGAGATGCTGAAACCAGGTATCCGCACTTAGAAAAATTATCTCTTGCATTAGGAAGTGCATCTAGAAAGTTGAAACCATACTTTCAGTGTCATCCTATATGTGTGTTAACTACATATCCACTTCGAAACATCTTGCATAAGCCCGAATTATCGGTTCGATTGGCCAAATGGGCCATCGAACGTGGAGGGTACGATATCGAATATCGACCTCGAACGACTATCAAGTCTCAAATTTTGGCAGACTTCGTGGCCAATTTTACGCCTACCCTCATGTCCGAAGTAGAAAAAGAACTCTTGTTAAGAACAGGCACATCATCAGGGTATGGACCCTCTTCACTGACGGTGGCTCAAATGTGAAAGGGTCAGGGCTCGGTATAGTTCTAAAACCGCCTACAGATGGCATAATTAGGCAATCTATAAAAACCTCGAAGTTGACTAACAATAAGGCCGACTATGAGGCCATGATTGGAGGTATCGAACTAGCCAAGGGCCTAGGAGCAGAGTCATAGAGGCAAAATGTGACTCTCTTTTGGTGGTTAACCAAGTAAATGGAAGCTTCAAAGTTCGAGAAGACAGGATGCAAAGATACTTAGACAAGCTTCAAGTGACATTGCATCTATTTAAAGAGTGGGCCCTGGTCCACATACCTCGAGAACAGAATAGCGAGGCCGATGCACTCACGAACTTGGGATCCTCGGTTGAAGAAGATGACATAATCCCAGGGACTGTCATACAACTATTAAAGTCAGTGATCGAAGAAGGCCATGCAGAAATCAACTCAACAAGTCTAATGTGGGATTGGAGAAACAAGTACATCGACTAGAAACATGGGAAACTCCACACGGACCCAAAAGAATCGAGGGTCCTTCGAGATAAAGCAGCCTCATTTTCACTCGATGAGAATGGAACATTGTATAGGAGGACCTTCGACAGGCCACTAGCAGTATGCTTGGGACCGGGGGACACCGATTATGCGCTACGAGAAATCCACGAAGGCACTTGCAGAAACCACTCCGGTGCTGATTCTTTAGTTCGAAAGGTAATCAGAGCAGGGTATTACTAGGATAGCATGGAAAAGGACACCAAGGAGTTCGTTTGAAGATGTGACAAATGCAAAAGATTTGCACCGATGATACATCAACCCGATGAACAACTACACTCAGTCCTATCCCCGTGGCCATTCATGAAATGGGGGATGGACATCGTCGGTCCCCTACCAACGATGCCAGGTAAAGCTAGATTTATCTGATTTATGACTGACTACTTCTCAAAATGGGTAGAAGCGCAGGACTTCGAGAAGATAAGAGAAAAAGAAGTCATCGATTTCATATGGGACCATATCATATGTCAATTTGGGATCCCCTCCAATATTACGTGTGATAATGGGAAGCAGTTCATCGGCAGCAAGGTGACGAAATTCCTCGAGGATCATAAAATCAAAAGGATCCTATCGACGCCTTACCACCCAAGTGCAAATGTTCAAGCCGAGTCCACAAATAAAACTATCATTCAAAACTTAAAGAAGAGGTTAGAGAATGCGAAGGGGAAGTGGAGAAAAGTGCTGCCCGAAGTATTATGGGCATATCGAACAACTTCAAAGTCGAGCACAGGGGAGACCCCGTTCTCTTTGGTATATGGGTCAGAGGAATTGTTACCAGTCGAAGTAGGGGAACTGAGCATCAGATTTCAGCATGCCACCGAGGACTCAAACAACAAAGCCATGAACACCTCCCTCTAGCTACTAGATGAAAAGTGCGAGGCCACGCTGGTTCGAATGGCCGCTCAAAAATAAAGGATCGAAAGGTACTACAACAGAAGAACGAACCTCTATTACTTCGGAGTTGAGGACTTAGTTTTAAGGAAAGTCACCCTCAACACTCGAAACTTAAATGAAGGGAAGTTAGTCCCTAATTGGGAAGGACCGTACCGTGTCCTCGGTGTAGTAGGCAAAGATCCTACAAGCTTAGCACTATGGAAGGAGAGCAACTGCCAAGCAATTGGAACATATCACTGCTCAAATGCTATTATTGCCAAGGTATAAACTTCTCCTTTTTCAAATTATATTTCATACTAACCCCTTACAGGTGTTCGATTGGAGATATCGAAGCACCCTTCAACTCAAACACCTTGGGTTTTAAAGCATGTGTTACACTCTTTTTACCTTAGATCGGGTTTTATCCCAAATGGGTTTTACCAGCAAGGTTTTTAACGAGGAAACGCCTATATGCTACCTAAAGAAAACTCAACAAGTATTCAAGGCTTCTTTTCTATTAACCTCGAATACTAGGGGCATCACCCTCGGAGGTTACTTTTTCAAAGAAAGCAAGTCACGCCGAAGGGGGCCTCGATAGGAGAATGTTGTAATGGGCCAAATGGTCGAATGAATCGTGTCCGTGTATAATAAGTCAAGCCCCCAATATAAAAAGCATGAACGCATGTATCAATCATTTGAAGAAGCATTCTTATTATATCAAAGCATTGTGTGCCTCAAACAAGTCTGCTATTTTCATTAAACGGCCCAAGGCCAAATACACCCGAACACTCGTTGACTGTCTTCTACAGTCAACTCATCGAGTCATCAAAAAATCGAAATCATAAGACCTCAATGAGTCATAATCGAACTAATAAGACCTCAATGAGGCAAACTCAAGCTTATAAGACCTAAATGAGGCATACTGAAACTTATAAGACCTCAATGAGGTATATCCGAACTTATAAGGCCTTAAAAAAGGCATCCCCCTGATATTAAGGCCAAGGCTATATACTCGAACTTATAAGACCCCCAAAAAGGCATACCCTCGATATTAAGGCCGAGGACATCTCACTCGGGGACCAAAGGCTATGGCCAAATATAAATACTACGATCAGATAAAAGGCTACGGCCGGAATAATGCGGCTCGGAGACGTACGACTTCCGCCATAAAACTAAAGGCTTTCAAATACTTCGAAAAAACCAGTTAAATCAGGATACCCTCGGGATAAGCAAAGGGGCTTCGATAACATCAGCTCCGAACAATGTAAAGGCTTTGAGAAAATCACCTTCGAGAGAACCTCACGAGATACTCAATTATCGTCGCACATCGACTTGTAATCGAGGTTCCTATCAATCGAACCGTCGAAAATTCGGACGGATGTAAAAACAGGCCAAGGCATAACAAAATTTTTAAAAGCCTTTAGCCAGAATGGGGGAAAATTGTAGCCATTTTAAAGGTCGAATTGACCCAATCTAATAAGAGCCTAAGGGCCAACCTAAAGAGCCTAAGGGTCAACCTAAAGAGCCTAAGGGCCAACTTAAAAAAAGCCTAAGGGCCGATGTGTTAAAAAAATCTAAGGGTCGATACTTAAAGAACTTAGAGGCCAAAGCACACTGTGCTTGAGACCTTCCCTAAGTTCGGACTCAAAAATATCGAGCTAAAGCTTAAGCTTGAAAATAGGACCCTAATTGGCCGCCTATTATCAATAATTGATCAAACTTGAGACCTACGGATTTTATATGCTAAGTCTAAAACATTGGACAGATCGTCAACAACATCAAATCTCAAAAGCAAAGACAAATTCAAAATGGAAATTAACATAAAGACAAAGAGCAAAGATGAAACAAAAAGTTCCTTTTATATATCCAAATGGTTTTCACAAAAGTATATTTACAAAGCTCCCACATGGAGCCCTTACACAAAAAAGGAAAATAATAGAAGCCCAATCTTTCATCGGGGTCATTTGATCGGAGGAAGTTCCCTCAAGAGTTACACTCTCGACGGCTTGGCCCTCAGCATCTTGATCCTCGGTAGCCTCTTCCCCCTCGTGGACTTCATCTTCATCTTCACCACTCTCCGATCCATTAACGAAATCCTCATCGGTAATGATCAGTGCAGCCGATTCTTCATCTAAGACTTTCACTTTCTCGATCTCGGCAGAAAGATCAAAACCTTTGGCATGTATATCCTCGAGAGCCTGCCTCCGAGATTCCAATCGAGCATGGTCAAGGGCACGAGTTAGCCTGAGCTCGGCTTCAACAGATACTTTCTTAGCCCGAGCATTTACATCAGCAACATCAGTCCGATACGAGGACATGAGCGCATCAACTTCGGACTTGATTTTGGACAACTCGGCACCCGATTCAGCATGAAGCTCCTTATAATGGCGGCTTTCAACCTTTGCACCTTGAAGTTGGTGCTTAGACGAGGTCAGTTTCTCTCAAAGAGTGTCCTTCTCGGAGGCTACCTCATCCATATGCTGATTCAGTCTGAGGATCTCAGTGTCTTTGACCCTAAGATCCTCTTGAAGTTGCCCCACCAGGTCATCCTTCTGCTTGAGATGTAAGAATTGAATTGAGGCATTAGAACACTAAAATGAGTAAGTGTAAAACAAGCCCGCAAAGACTATGTTACATGCTCGATGAAATCAACACGTTCTCGAGACGCCTCCTCCGGACGGGCTCGAAGGTCCTTAAGTTCCACCTCTTTTCTGACATAAAGGGCCTTGAGGTCATCGTCTTCCAACATGAGCTTCCTAAGATCGTCTTCACATCGGGAAAGCTCTGCCTGATACTTGGAGAAATGCTGGTCATAGAGCATAATAGCCTGGTCACGAAGAAAGGAAGTTAGAAAGGCACAGTTTAAATCTCAAACATGGTTGTTAAAAGACAAAGTATACCTGCTTTGGAAGCTTATCAGCCTCTTCGAATATAAACTAGGTGCCGAGGTTGGGTCCCTCTTCAATCCCGGCAAGGCATTCCTCAAAGATATCATTCTCCCCATGGGATTCCCCCGCTTCAAGAGTCTTCATGTCCCGGGCATCCTGTATCTGCCCTTCAAAAAAGGATGGGCCTTGTGGAGAGTCACCAACATCGATCACCCCGAGTGGATCGATCGGGGCCTTCTCTTTGCTTCGAGGAGCTTCGAGGTTGGTTCCTTCGGGATCTTCGATCGAGTACTTTTTAGCACAATGTGCATTCTGGTCGTCAGCTGGTTCGGGGAATGGGCCCAAGCTCCCCTTAGAGATCCTCTCAGCTCGAGATCGAACCACCTCGGCAGCCTTCGATACAGTAACCTTTGAAGCACCGATTTTTCTTCCCCTCCAAGTTACTAACGGGAAGGCATCTCCTTCACCCTCATTCTCATATCCTTCTTCGACCTCAGCACGAAGACTCGCTGCAAATTCGGGAGACAAGGCAACGGTGTCGGCCTTAGGCCTTCAAGCTTTGGCCTTTTTTGGTTTCGGAGACTCCGTCGGTGTCTCCCTCTTTCTCTTCTTATCCTTGGCGGGTTTTGGGGTATCTACTCCGCTAGGGGGGGGGGGGAAACCTCATTGAAACGGCTTCTCCGAGGCCTACACAAGCACAAAAGGTTAAGTGTGCTACCAAGAGATATTTTCACTAAGAAATTCAAAAACGACAATAATAAAAACTCACCATGGCTTTTTGTCTCCCATCGACCTCTAGCCAAGTCACGCCAGACGCGCTCAGCAGATGTGGAGGTGGAATCCAGTTGTCGAACCCAACCTGGGAGGTCCTTGACCACACCAGGGTACACTTGACGGCTGCATCATCAGAAAAGAGTTAGTTCAAAAGGAATAAAAAACATTTGACTAGCGGAGCATGTTCAATGATTCAGCACTTACGATTCATATTCCATTCCTCGGGGAATGACATCTTCTCAGCAGGAATCAGGTCAGAGGTTCTGACTAGAACGAAGCGGCGCATCCACCCTCGGTCTTTATCTTCGTCGATGATAGCGAAGAAAGACTTCGAAGATTGACGTTGTAGTTTAATCAGGCCACATCGGTATAAACGAGGGCTGTACAGTCTAATCATATGGTCGAGGGTGAAAGGCATCCCGTTGACCATATTAGAAAAATGCCTGATTAGGTAAATGATTCGGCAGAAGGAGGGATATATTTGGCCGAGCGTCGCCCGATATTTCCTACAAAAATCGAGGATCACTGGATCTATCGGTGGCAAGGAAGGTTCTACGGGACCTAAGGTGAATGGGTATGTGTATACACTAAGGAAACCAGCCTTGTGACTGGTTATGTCCTCTTTGGGTGAAGGGATCTCCACTTTTACCGTGTCACCCCAACGGCAATCAACTTTCACCTTTCCGGTTTAGGTTATCAAACTAATATATCGAGACATGGGTTCAGACCGTCCCGCAACCGAGGAAGGTTTTCGAGCTTGAAATCAGAAGATGTTTCACAAGGCCCGAGGGTACACTCCTCAACACGAGGAGGAACTACTGTTTTGCTCTTAGATGAGCGTGATGATGAAGGGGCTTTTTCCTTTTGGGGAACTATCTTAGAAGTTTTAGCCATGTTTGTTGTGAAAATTCAGAATATGAAGAAGAAATTGTTTAAGAGATGAACACTAAGGAAGAATGAATGTAGAGAAAAGTTAGTAAAGGTTCGAAAATATTGTGGAAAGTAAAAGTTTGAGGAGTGAAGAATTGGGTGTAGGGGCCATCTAAGCGTGTTGGAGAAGTTAAAAGAGCCAATAACTGTTATCGATTGATGGGTTTTTTTGAAAACTGTGTGGACATGACCTCTTCACAACCTTTCCGTCACAGCAATCACTGACCTCACGTGGCTGATGTCACGATAGGGGTATCAAAAGGTCAAGAATTTAAATCGTTTCTTATCATTTCATTATAAGAAACGCGGGGACTATCTGTATACGGCCGAAATCAGAGGAGTCCGATTTTGAGGTCTTTATTGCGTGGAGCCCGAGCTCGAAGAATTCGAAGTAAAGTTTGAATTAATCCCGGAACATACACTTAGAGAAGGCACATCGAGGACCCGTCACAACCTACCTCGAGGCAGTACCAAATCGATGACAATCAAGAAAAAGTGGGAAAATCCCAAGGACACGTGGTTAGGACGATAGGATTTGTAAGCAATAATACAACTCCGTACTAAACCGTTGTACAGCTGTACCAATAGTATTCTTTGTCATAATTAGAGATGTACCGTATTAGGGTTTTCCCCTCCTATATAAAGGGGACCCCAATCATTTGTAAAAGAATAATTTTTACTGCAATAGAACAGTCTACTCTGCTCTTCTTGTTTAACGTGCTCAACATTACTACTCAGCTTTATTGTTCTTCATTTACTGTTCTTCATTTACTGCTAAAGACTGACCTTGAGACCCCCGAGGTTACTGAGCTTGAGGCCCCCCAGTTCTGTGACAACATTGGTTTGGCTATCACTTTCTTCTTACTTAAGCTTATCATTTCTTGATTATTAACTATTATTAGAATAAATCAAATATTTTTAGAACCAAAAATCAAATATAATTGTTAATACCATTTTTCGAGGTAAACACACGGATCATCGCAGCCTTCAGTATTTGTTCAAGCAAAAGGATCTCAATTTGAGGAAGAGGAGGTGGTTGGAGATATTGAAAGACTATGATATCACCATCTTGTATCATCTTGGGAAGTCCAATGTGGTGGCCGATGCATTGAGTAGGAAGACATCGAGTATGGGCAGCCTTGTGTCCGTTCCAGTCAGTGAGAGGCCGCTAGCATAAGATGTTCATACTTTGGCCAACTAGTGTGTGAGGTTGGATATTTCAGAACCCAGCCGTGTTCTAGCTTGCACAGTCGCTCGATCTTCATTGTTTGATCGTGTCAGAGATTGACAATATGAAGACCCTCCTTTATTGGTCCTTAGGGACACAATGCGACACAGTGGTGCCAAGAATGTTACTGTTGGTGATGACAGAGTCTTGAGGATGCAGGGTCATGTTTGTGTGCCTAATGTTGATGGACTTTGTGAGTTGGTTCTTGAGGAGGCCACAGTTCCCGGTATACTATTCATCCGGGCGCTGCAAAGATGTATCAGGACTTGCGACAACATTATTGGTGTAGGAGGATGAAAAAGGATATAGTTGCTTATGTAGCTCGGTGCCTGAATTGTCAGCAAGTGAAGTATGAGCATCAGAGACCTGGTAGTTTGCTTCAGCAGATAGAGATTCCTGAGTGGAAGTGGGAGCGTATTTGGAATCCCACGTGACTCAGAGGAAGTTCGATGTCATTTGGGTCATTGTGGACAGGCTGACTAGGTCAGCACACTTCATTCATGTGGCACTTACCTATTCTTCGGAGCGGTTGGCAGATATTTACATCCCCGAGATTGTCCGCCTTCACGGTGTGCCCGTGTCTATCATTTCTGATCGAGGTACGCAATTCACCTTGCACTTCTAGAGGGCAGTACATCGTGAGTTGGGCACGCAGGTTGAGTTGAGAAAAGCATTTCATCCTCAGACGGACAGACAGTCCGAGCGCACTATTCAGATCTTGGAGGATATGCTCCACGTATGTGTTATAGACTTCGAAGGATCGTGGCATCAGTTCTTGCCCCTTCCATAGTTCGCCTAAAACAAAAACTATCAGTCGAGCATTCAGATGGCTCCCTATGAGGCATTATATGGTAGGAGGTGCTGGTCTCTAGTTGGGTGGTTTGAGCATGGGGAGGCTCGATTATTAGGTACAGATCTAGTACATTATGCCTTGTGTATGGTCAAAATAATTCATGATTGACTTCGCACAGCTTAGTCCAGGCAGGAGAGGTATGCCGACCGTAGAGTTCATGATGTTGCATTCATGGTCGGGGAGAGAGTGTTGCTCCGGGTATCACCCATGAAGGGTATCATGACATTTGGAAAGACGGGAAAGCTGAGTCCTAGGTATATCTGACCTTTTGAGATTCTTGAGAGAGTGGGGGTGGCTTACAGGATTGCGTTGGCTCCGGGGTTATCAGCATTTCATCCAGTGTTCCATGTGTCCATGCTCCGGAAGTATCACGGTAATCCGTCCCATGTGTTAGATTTCAGCTCTGCCCAGTTGGACAAGGATTTGACTTATGAGGAGGAGCCGTCAGCTATTCTAGCCCGACAGGTTCGTCAGTTGAGATCGAAGAGTTATCCTTCAGTTCAAGTGTAGTGGAGATGTCAGCCCACTGGGCAGCTACCTGGGAGCCCGAGTCAGATATACAGAGTAGATATCCCTACCTTTTCACCAACCCAGGTACTTTTCTATGCCCGTTTGAGGATGAACGATTATTTTAAGAATTGATTGATGTTTGATCTTGTAAATACTGGGTCCATATTCTGGTTCCGGAGCCCGGTACAGGTCCACAATATCATTTATTACTTGTCTGTCGAATTTGGTGAGAAACGGAGTTGATTTGACATGATTCGAACGTTCGGTTGTGAAAATCTTGAAAATTTCATTTGATTTGGTGTCTGATTCGTAGTTCTAGGCATTATTTTGGTGTTTTTATCGCGCGAGCGATTTCGTATGATATTTTAGGACTTGTGTGCATGTTTGGTTTGGAGCCCCGAGGGCTCGGGTGAGTTTCGGATAGGCTACGGGATGATTTGAACTTAGAAAAATCTAGTGTGTGATGTATCTGGTGTTCTGGTGCATTGTGCTTTGCGATCGTGAAAGGGATCTGGGCTGGGGAGGATTTTTATACTACGCGAACGCAGAGATTGGGTCGCGAAGGTGGAGCGATGAGGGCCTTACCCTTCACGAACGCGACCAACCTAACGCTAACACGTAACATTTAGGACCTAGGGGAGGGGTTAGTCACTCCTTCATCCCGAACGCAAGCAAGGACTCGCAAACGCGAAGGACGGGGGTGTAGCCTTTGCGAGCGATGAGAGTTTCGCGATCACGTAAGCCTAGCAGGTGCAGCTCTTCACGAACGCGGCAGTGTTCACGCGAACGCGATGAACACTGTCGCCCAACTATACAAAACAGAACTCAAAAACGGAATTGGCCATTCTTTCAAAATTTTCAAAACTAAGAGACCTAGAGGCGATTCTTCCATAAGATTTTCTTCCCCAAAGTTTTGGTAAGTGATTCTAACCTACTTTTTTTCAGTTACCCATTACATTTCATGAATTTTCTACCTAAAATCTAGGATTTTCATGGTAGAAATTGGGTGTTTGGTTTGAATTAGGATTTTTTTGCATAATTGGAATTTAGACCTCGAACCGAGGTTGGATTTCGAAACAAATTACATAATCGAGATCGAGGGTGAATGGGTGAATGGGTCTTGGTTCAAACCTCGGATTTTGACCAAGCAGGCCCGGGGTCGATTTTGACTTTTTAGGGGAACATTTGCTAATTTATGCATTGTAATTGATTCCTTTAGCAATATTTGATGATATTAAGTTAATTGTGGCTAGATACGATTGGTTTGGAGGTGGATTCTAGAGGAAAATTTGTAATTGAGCATTAAGTGGCATGTGGAGCGAGGTAAGTGTTGTGTCTAACCTTCACTTGAGGGGATTAGGAAACCTCGACTTATTTTCTATATGAAATTGATGTGAGCGGCATATATGTGAGGTGACGAGTTCTTATGTGCCGCTAATATATCTGGTTTGCCTGTTTCTTTCCCATTCTTCTCATATTGTCTCTTTCCCTGCCTTAATTGTTTCATGCTTTACTTGAATTCCCATGCATAATATCTACTCGTTAGACTTTGTTTTCCTTTGTTAAAGGTATTAGTCATCCCGTAGCTTCATTGTCTCCCATTATTTGCTTAAGCATGTTTATCGATGCTTTTATGGTATATTCTGGATTGGTCTCGCTGAGTAGTATTACTTATGTGAATTCTCATAGTGAACTAGCTTCCCATTTGCTTTGGTTTGAAGTTTAAGTATTGTGAAGGATTTTGTGATTTGAATTGTGAAGTTCCTGTACTTACTGAGTAATTGATATTGATATGGTGGTATCGGGTTGCGCGCCACAGTAAGTGGAATAAGGGTGATATATTGATGAGGGATCTGGATGAATTGGCATTGTACGGTGGGATAGGATTGCACGTCGCAACATGTGTAATAAGGGTGGATTGTGGTGGAATAAGGGTGAACTATGATTGTGATTATTTTGATATGGTGGGGTCAGGTTGCACGCCGCAATACTTTTATTTATATTCTGTCGTTTATGTTATTAAGAGGAAATAAGGGTGAACATAATATATACGGTGGGATCTGGTTGCGCACCGCAACAACCTATATGTTTATGCTTTCCCTAACTGTGTTAGCTGTACGGTAGTCTTAAATTGCACTTAAGGATTGGTAGTATCTGAACACTGATGAAATACTTTTGAGAACTGCAGTTATTTCTTACAAGTTACTACCTATTTCTATCTTGTCTTCCTTTTTCCTGTTTTTATTTTATTATATGCATATTATATTGTGAGTGACCCGCCATAGCCTCGTCACTCCTTCGTTGAGGTTAGGCTCGCCACTTACCACTACATGGGGTCGGTTGTACTGATACTGCATGCTGCACTTCCTGTGCAGATTCTTGAGCTAGTCCGAGCTGATCGAGAGGTTGGCTGTCGGATTCACTTGCTAGGAGACCCAAGGTAGACCTGTCGGCGTCCGCAGGCCCTGGCGTCCTCTTCCTTATCTCATACTTTACTGTTTCTTTATTTTGCAAACAATTGTATTTCTTTTGGACAAGTACTTGTAGCAAAATTTTATAATGTTCGTGAATTGTGACTCTGGATTCTAGGTAGTAGTATATATATTCGAAGCTGTTATTTATATTTCCGCGTTCATTTCGACTTGTTATAACTTGTTTGTTGTAAATCACTGAAATGTAAAAGGATTGGCTAATAAGTCTCTAACGTTGGCTTGCCTAGCAAGTGTAATGTTAGGCGTCATCACGGTCCCGACGGTGGGAATTTCAAGTCGTGACAATGATAAGACTATTTGATTTTTAACATCTGCATGTATAAGATTTATCTTAATTGGAAAATTAATAAACATAAGATTCAAATGAAATACTAATTAATCTAATATTCTATCAATAAAATATACAATTTTTTAAAATATGATAACTGTTGGTGATGGTTAACGAGTGAATGCCGACTAGAGGCGGTGATTGGTGGTAGTTTTAGTTGATGACGGTGGTTTAGGGTAGTGGTGATTGGTAATGGCGGCTATTATGATTGAGGATTGTGGTGGTGGGTGATGATAGTTAATAATGGCTGGTGGTGGTGGTAGTTGTGATTGAAGAAGGTGGTGGTGAGTGGTGGTAGGTTATAATGCTGAGCAGTGCTTGTCGTTCTTAATGGTGATGGGGTAGTTAGTTGTGGTAGTTGAGGTGAATGAGTGTTGGTTGTGGTTGAGATGATGGTTGCGGGAGTGGTGGGCATGATGGGTGGTGATAATCGATAATTGTGGCAGCTATGATTGATGATGATGGTGGTGGTGTCGAGGTGGTGGTGATGGTGACAGTAATTGATAATGGTAGGTGGTGGCGACACTTAATAATTAATATGGATGATAGTACCTTAATGAAATTAAGTCTATGTTATAGATCTTAATCATACAGACCTATTCAAGCCCATTAAGTGGTTGTGAAGTGAAAAAAAATAAACACACTTAATGATTAAGATCTGAATAATTAAGATTCAAACTTAAAAAATAAACATACTTAACGTCTGAGATCTGAATGATTAAGATTCAGATCTCCATTAAGCGTAAATAAATGAGGCATTAGAGGCTTGTAGACAGATATCATATATTTGGATATACTTGTATGGCCTTGTCGGCGTATAATACGAGTGTACAAATATCACTTAAAGAATCGATTTATTTAGGCTATCATAAGGGGTAATTTTTCTCCTAACCAACTACAATCGGAGACAAACGGTTAGAGCTCAAAACAATTCCCCGGGAGAACCTGCGAGTGTCCAGGTACAACCTTTCTCTTACGAACATACTTGGATTTGCCATTAAATTCCGAGCAGTTACAAACTCATTAGGCGTAATGTATGGAACATGTTAATAGTGCCCATAACATGCATGCTAAATTACAGAGGTCGTTATGTTGGGGTTTAACTATAAATAGACCCCTTGTTACGTCATTGTAATCTATATGATTTTCCACAAGTATATTATTGTATCGAACCGGTGCTCATACTGAAATTGACTCAATCAGTTTGGTTCATCTTCACTCAATCAATAAGAATTGTCTCCTTTACTTTATATTGCTCATTGTTACTTATTACTAGCTTATTATTTTAATTCGTTTCATTATTATTTTTATTATTTTATCCCGAAAGAAGATTTAGACTTTATTTCAATCGCTATTATAAATTTAATTGATTTAACTTAGAATCAGGTTTTAGGTTAAACGCGCCCATCGTAATTGTCTGCCATTTAATCAAACAGCAAATAACGGTCAGCAGATCCTTCCGGCCATGAAACCAAGTTCCAGCTGATGATAAGATATTTCCAGTTAACCACCGGGAGAATCAAATCCCATTGAGTAGCCATGGGTTGCGGTTCCGGATGACTTCAGCGCCGAATCTTCTTCCAGGAGAAACTTCACTGAAAAACCCTCCAAGGAATTGGAGAACACAATGAAGGCATTGGACATCTCAGCAACAAGATTGGAATGACAATATATATAGGAGCGGTGTTGATGGAATTGACCAGGAGTAATAACACCGGAATACCAAATCCACAAGCGGGGATAGGGCAGACCCAGAAGACACTGTTGTCTCTGCAACTTTCATATCACACTGTAGCTGGAGGTTCAGGTACATCTGATAATGTAGAATTGCGTAGTACTATTCTAAATTTGTAGGGAACTTTGTTAAAACGGATCAAGTAGCAGAACGAGCTCATAGACCCTATTCCAGGTGTTCCATCTGTGATCAAGGGAACTATGTGGAGAAATACTTCCAACAACCGTGAAAGCCCTATGTGTTTTTGTCCATTATCCATAACAAAGAAGTTCAAAATGCCGATCGAATATTCCAAAGTGTGATGGAACCTCAGATCTAGACGATCATGTGATACACATACACAACAGAGATCAAGGGGAACGTTTGAATTGGTCCTTATCAAGAAGTTCATAGAGAGGACCTGATGGGTATAATGTATCTTAGATTTATGTTTTTGATAATCTAACAAACTTATTGTCAAGAACCAGATAAAGGACCTGATGCACACTTGATATATTTCTCCACTAATGGACTCAAGCTAATGTGAGTTGTATGACTTTAGACAGAAAATAATCAACTCAGGGACCTTATCCCTTGGAATTTCTCTAATGACAGTACGAAGTCAACTCTACAGCTGAAAAGTAACTACCTGCACTGTACATGCTACAATGTAGAAATAGTGCAGCAGTCACTTCCCACTGAAAAGGGCTTTATACCAACCAAGTGTTTACATCATTTAAATGATGTCATCCAAAGGATATTAACAAAAAGCATTACAACAAAACATCATTGGAGCACTTGTGATCAGGGGCAAACCTACATGGGGAGGTGAGGTGTCACGGGAACCCGTTAACCTCGATAAAAATACAATATATGTATTTTCTATCTATATGTATATACAGTAAGGACTCCTTAAATATTTTACGTGTGCCCCCTAAACACAAAAGTTGGGCAGAAGAGTTGGTTTAAAAAAGCACTCAAAGTGCCTTTGCTTCTGTGATGACCCAAGTTCGAATCCCATCTCCTATAACTTTCATAATTCTATTGCATTTTTTCTATGTTTGAATTCAATATTGCATTTTTTCTATTTTTGAATTCAATGAATGTTTAATTACTTAGTAGTCAACCAGTTATATTTTTATAATCTTTTCTGAATTCAATTATAATTTGATGCTTCTACATAATAATAAACTTAATTAACCTTTTTTTCAAATCCCCGGCTCATTCTAAAGTCTGAATATTCATTAGCCTCCCCCTTTACAAATAGAGTAGCAAACTCTTCTGCCTCCCTTTAATTTAGTTAATTCTTTTTCAGTTCTATGCATCTCTTCTAAATCCGATAGTCCTATTAGGTGTTGATAGGGATGACTGAATTTGATTTTCTTCTTCTTTGATTTTATTTGAGTCAGTGTTTTCCTTTTTAAAATATTACGCTAGAAAGATATTATAAACATATGGTTTTTGATTTATGTAAATTATACTCCGATTAGTAGTTGACTCTTGCATCAATTGGAGGAGAAAACATTAAATTACATTTCAGGTATGTAATATACTACTTAGTTAAGGGGAAAAGGTTTTTGTTGGTTCAATATTAATTTAGTCATATTGCTTACATATGAATTGTCAATTGGAGCTGCCGATTATTGAAAATAGTCTATCTAAAAAGCGAACATAAAAGAAAAATCCTTCTTTGATTGAGAAGGAAGGATCCTTCTGTGATTGAGAAGAAAGATCCTTAGGTGATCGAAGAAAATGTTATTTTGCTTGGAATCGTTATTTTTAGGAAGTTCTTGTTCTTATAAATTAAGATAACGTATTCTTGGCGAAGTTTAATTCTTTTCAATCAAATTCTAGTTTTAAGAGACAATGCCTCTCATTTTATATATGAGTTTGATGTGAAATAATCCCGACACTGCTATGAGTGGACATTGTACTTATGTTATATTAGTACCAAATTAATGATATTCGATAATATCGAAGGTTGTATTTTAATGATAGTTATCATAATCATTAAGTTTTTATAGACTTGAACATCGAACTTTATCACTAGCTAGTACTTCTATACTTGGTATACTAAAGATGGTGCCCCCGCTATGTTCAAATCCTGGGTCCGTCGATGCTTGTGATATTATTCGAGCACTCAAAATCTGATTATCAAGAATTGAAGTCACAAGTGCATCAAGAACAAAGTACAACACTACTACGGACCAGTTCCTACAACAAGTCTTTTGTATGTCCTTAGTTGAGTTGTTTCTTTGTATTTGTTCTTCGTTGTAATTCCTATTTTGCTTATTCAGAAGCTTTAACTAGGACCCTCTAAAAATCATAAACCCGTTGAGTTTGTGTCGTGACTAGAGTCGAGTTGAAGTCTTTGTAATAGGTGTATTGCAAAGTGGCTTGTAATAAGTGTATTACAAGTTAGTGAGAGATTAAGAGTTTAATTCCTAGATTGCAACAGGTTGTAATCTAAAGATTGCGCAGTAGTGAAGTTGAAATCCTATCAGTATAGGTTGTGGTTTTCTTTATTCCCTTGAGCAGGGATTTTTCCGCGTAAAATCTCTTGTGTCATTTACTTACAACATTATCTAGTTCTGTGGAAACTGGTATATGACCAGGTCTCTATACAGTTTGATGGACACATACATTCTATCGGCCCTCACTAAAGGGGCTCTAACCTGGTATTTTCATGTACCTGAAAACTCTATTGAATCTTTTTCTAAACTTGCAGATGCATTCGTTATAACTCACACTGGAGGACTCCTTATTATAAGTGAAGTTTCTTTTGGAAAACTGTACCACTTGCATGCCATCAGTAGAAGCTCTTCAACTTATTAATTTCCAGCAGTTCCCCAGTTTAAATTCCGGTTCTGCTGCTGAAAGTGAATGAATTTCGTAGACATACTTATCAAAATATCAATCAGCTTAAATTCATATAAGCTGCAGGTGAATAAGCTGTTTTAATGTTTGTAGGATTCTGTACTATAACATGATGTAAAAATTATTGCTGGCTAATTTGTATGATTAACATAAATTTGTTTTCTGGAACCAGAACAAAGAGCTCACTAATAGATTTTATTATACATGTGTTACTGCTATTAGAGATACAAGGAAGTTTGCAGGTTTTCTTGGCTAAACACATCTAACTTTCTGGTACTACCACTGAGGTATTCTTCCATTTTACTTTATTAATTTAGAAATTTCATGGATGGAATTAAGTCTAGTGAATATTTATATTGTTTGTTTTTAGTTGAATGACAATATCCGAACTCCAAAAAAGGTGTATGAGTCATAAGTTACAGGTAGTGAAATGCATACAAAATGGGTTTATTGAAGAAGCATAAAACATGGTAGAAAACAGAAATATGTTCATTTGTGAAACCATACTTAAACAGTGTAGAACTGACGATTTTGATATAAATTACAGGCAGTGAAATGCATACAAAATCCAAGTCATGAAATTTTTGTCGCCGCAAACACAACAGACATAGAAATACTAATTAGACTAGCTAGCCAATGGAAACACGCATCGTTTAGCGCCTGGATATCGCGACAGCTGACAAAATGATAAGGAGAACAAGACACACAATCGCGCCAAAGGAGCCGATGAGAGAACCAGCAGATCGCTGGCAGAAATCTGTATACTGTTGGCAAATCGAAAACCAGTTTGCAGAAGAATTCCCATTATGTGCTAAATACACAATGGCGGCTGCTGCAGAAGCTCCAGATGTGAGAAGAGCCAACATGATCTTCAAAAGGTTCAAATGTCAGGTATATCAGTATCACTCAATAGCTTTAGCAATTCATGGGGAAAATTTCTACTTTGTACCGGGTGTGAGGCTAGCCTGATAGGGTGTCGTCTTAGATTGCTAGTAATTAATGTTGTGTCCACACTATTCTTCCGTTTTTCATAGTATAGGGCCTTATTTACTTGTTATTGTTATTGTTAAAGCTTTTCATCTATTTTCTGGTTCTTATGTCTTATTATTTATGTTTTTTGTCGATGGTACTGATGTATTTGTCTTTTTTCGTCTTCTTGAGCTAAAGGTCTTTAGGAAACAACTTCTCTACTCCCTCGGGATAAGAGTAAGGTCTGCGTACTCACTACCCTCCCCAGATTCCACTTGTGTGATTTCACTGGGTTGTTGTTGTTGTTATTGTAACGGAAAAATAAAATGGGAGGAAAAATTAAATTACCGTTTGAGAAATGGTTGATTTGGATTTAAAATATTACTGTAATATAATCTTAATATTCAACAAAATATTTGGTTCAAAAAATTAATCAATCAAATCATTTGACCAAATCCAAAGCTGAAATCAAAGCTGGGCGACGAGGACGTCGCGAGACTTGACTTCTTCTCAACTCTTTAAGAACTAGAAGAAGTGCATTTATACAGTATATACCCAATAAATGAGCTTTCATCCTATATTCTATCTGGGACAATGTCCTTTGCAAAGAAAGGAAATTCAAAAATTCATTTCCCATTCACACTATTTTGAGCCAATTCCCAACAAAATATTTATCGCTTATAATAAAAAATAAGATAAAGAACAAGTGAATCTATTACCGCGTCTAGGAAGATAAGCAAAATCCGACTTTTTCCTGCTCTGCTTCTGATAATGTGAAAGATGGAAAATGGGAGAGAAAGAGCAAGATATGCACAGATTATTGCATTCACAATCACGAACAACCTTGTTTTACAGAAAACAAAAGAGGTAACCTTCTCTATACATATGCATCAAAGCAAGAAATGTACTGTACATGTAACATAATATACAAATATGGACTTACTTAAATGTGTCAAAGTCATCATATTGAGCTTGAAATTGCACAAGCTGTGTGACAAAAGGAAGAGTTTGCTCAGCAGTTCCCATTGCTACAGCACCTGCCAATGTTCCAACAATTGCAACAATACGCAAAATGAGATCAAATACAGATAAACCTCTGTTCACTCCATGATGCCCTATAGCCTTAGATGCTTCTCCAGATTCAACCGATACCGCCTTCATCATTCCCTTTCGATATACCTAGCTCAAGTTACTCTATTCACTGAAATTTTCTGTATGATTTGTAAGCATATATGTAATAAAAGCTTTAGATTGATCATCAATTTATAATATACATACTAATAAGTGCTGCTGACGTCTAACTTATCTTGTAAAATTATATGATCATTCTTAAACTAGCTAAGATATGAGCTCAGATTTTCCAAACTCTTTACCTGCTCAACTTTCTCCATAATACGTACTTAAAGAATATTCTTTCATGATAGGAGTTAAGACAATGTACAGATTTTTCCATATTATTACTGTAGTTTAACCTATTATAAAGTAAGATCTTTCTGTAACAACATCCCTATATAACAACCATTTACTATAAAAACTTAGTTTTTCTAAGAACCGATTTTATGTTATATTTTACCTCTCTATAACAGTTTCCTACCTATAACAGCAACAACCATCTTTATGACAGTACGTTTTTTTGTAAAATTACCCCTCTATAACATCCATGTTGATTTTCTAAGATTATTATTAATAATAATTCTAAATACTTTAATCAAATATTTTATAACTTTAATATAAAACTTATAATGAAAATATATATCTTAAAGATAACAGTACGTTCCATGAAAATATGCACATTATTATTATGTTTTTTTGAAGATCTTCAAATGAAATATTTTTTATTAGAAAAATGCCAAAAGATACTTAAAAGATTCAACTGTTAAGCTTTTAGATTGTCTTCAAGGAAAAACAATTGAATATTTTTTTGCTGAAAGTTTGGATGCAAATCTTCGCCGATTCAAGCATTATACCGCTAGTAAGAGACTGGAATCTATGAAATAAGCTACAATTATGGAGTTCTTCCATCAATCTTGAAAGATTTAATTGTGTGCCTTAGAGTTTAAATGTTTGTACGTTAGTTATGAATTTTTTTTAATAATGTATCAGATTTGTCTAGCATTTAATTCGTGAAATATTCATATCTTTTGAGATTTTGAATTTAAATATTTTCTTACCTTTATATGTAATATTAAAAAGGAAAAAAAAGATTAACTTTTTGATAATTTTAAATATATTCAAATGCCAAATGCTGTTATAGGTGTATAACAACCATTCACTATAAAAGCCAAATATATTCAGAACAAATAATGTTGTTATAGAGAGATTTGAATGTATCAAGTTACTGGAGTATTATTTTAATTAAGCTACTAATTAGGTAATAATTATCGTAGAGTTTTATCTTTTAATAACTTGTAAATGACGTGATTGCATAAATATCTTTTATATTGTTTGTGCATAGAACTTGGACTCAAAGAGAAAATGATACAATGGCTAAAAATTAGCAATATTTTTTACTCTCAAGTTATTTGGCTTCTAATTTCCAGCCTACTTATGATCCTTTTCTGTTACACTTCGGTCAAAAGATAATATAGTGTAATTAACGTTTTATCCTGGATAGTAGCAGGGTTATTCTCTTGCTTCTCATTATATGTTTTTGGTAAAGAGTGAGGTGGCAAAAGTAAATGCTTTAGGTAGTGGGAAATAAACGTTGAGTTCTTGGTCCGCTGAGTTTAGTTTTGGTGGATTTTGGATTAGGTGCAAAAATGTGTTTGAAACTGCGAAAGCAAACATGAGAATCAGGGGTGACTATTCCACTTCAAAATACAAGAAAAATCAATGATTTATAACCCTTGGCTGACCATGTTGACTAAAAATGTGAAGCAACGAAAAAAAAAAAGTAATGGAGCAGGTCAAATAAAGTTGACTTGCTAATCTGAATCTTTTTGTTTGCATCTATTATGGTGCCCTCAATTTGTTCGTCTTCATGCTTGCATATATTAGTGAATTAGTTAACCTAGGTACACTACGTTTTCCACATATTCTCGATTAGATTATAAGGTTTGCCCGAATATGCATAGCTGCGGAGAAATTCCATATAGATGATATCCTATACTAATTTATAATTTAAACGGACTGCGAAGAGTTTCTGTGTTTTATTTATAATAATAATAATAATAATAATAATAGCAGTTGAAGATGTTTGTACTGCCATGAGTGATGCTTAATGACTCGCAAGTAGAATAATTCTTATTTGTATTACTTTAATTTTGTAATTTGATATTTTGATTTTTCAATTCCTATTTCCCTAATTTGTTATGTAAGTCTGAAAAATCAAGACACAAACGTGATGAAAGCTTAGCACTCCCTCTTTCCCATATCATATGTTGCAGTTTTATTGAAGATATAGTTTAAGAAAAAGAAAAAAAGAAGTATGCAACACGTTATAGATATTTGTGAGGATATATCTCATCTAATTTAAAGTAAAAGGTAAAAAAATTAAATTGTTTTAAATATAGAAAAATATCAACCTTTATGTGATAGACTAAAAAGGAAGATACATCACATAAATTGGAATATAAGTAGTAATAAAACTTGATTTTTCTTTTGACGTTTTCTTGACAAGAATTTTATTTTGTATATTTACAACTACGTACGGGTAAAATCAAAGACAATGTTAGCTCGACTTTCCAATAAAAAAACGTGAGGGAAGCACGGTCCGATGCAACTTTGAATGAAGCCGAAGGGTCCCTCGTGTCGGAGCTCGGGAAGAATGAACGATGCATCTGGGATTAGGCACGGTAAACAACGGATCCGTACCAAGTAAAGTTTCGAGACAACGGGAAAAAGAGAAACGGTTAAGCATGACAAGTAGGGAGCCATAATATTCTCCTTCAACCAGATTATTAAAGCGCAAATCCCGTCTGATATCAACTACAGATAAATACTTACAGAAAAAAGAAGATTTTTACCTTATTTAGACTTGTACTAGGATTGAAATTTCCCTACTATACAAATGGGATAATGTTTTTCATTTTAGCACACTGTTAACCCGCATATCAAAGATAAAAAAAATCATTTTCTGTCTTCTAGATATTATTCAAAGTGTTCTTCAGTTACTCTCTTCTTTAATTTCAATCGAGCCCACATCGAGAGTTCGATCGAGGTCGGGTTTCAGTATTCAACTTAAGGCCAAGCTTAACTGTTACATTACGATTGGTTTGATCATTCATTCTCTCTTTAATTTAATTATTTGTTGTTCTCAGATCATTCGTATTGAATTAAATTACGTATCCTTTAAAACGCGTTAAAATTTAGATGTTACTCATTTTTAATGGTAGACAGTTTGGCGACCATCACGGGGAAAAGAATATTAGTGGTGATTTGATACGAATCTCTATAACACACCCTATTTTTCATTTGTTCTTTGAAATTTTGATTTCAGGTTAACCTAAGGATGTCAAGTTCTCAGCCTGATTTCTTGAGCGTTGATGCGGGGCCAGGACACTACGCCAAAAACAATAACGTGGTACCTAGCAATTATGTGCCCCATGTTTATCCTAATGGCGTCCTCAGTTGCCGAACCGATCGACACTAACTCACAGGATGCCATCAATATCAATTTGCCAATCGACCCCGAAAACAGTATTCGCGGGGCACCCCGGCTATCAGCTCGCGAAGCACTCACAGGAGAAGGTGATGGGGTTAGCTTGCGGTTGATTTTGGAAATGTTGCAAGCTCAGCAAGAGACAATAGCACAGTTGCAGACCCAGAGTCACGTCCCTAACAAGATCGAGCCCGAGCGGATCAGGGAAAACACTCGAAGGGATGAACAAGTGGTTGTGGAACTGGATGAATTCTAGCCAGGGGAAACATTTGAGGTGATGAAGATGCTCGAAGCATTGACAAAGCGGGTGGAGTCTGGCGAGAAAAATATAGAGGCCAACGACAAGAAGATGGAAACTTATAACACCAGGGTCGATCAGATCCCGGGAGCACCCTCAATATTGAAGGGGCCAGATTTCAAAAAGTTCATTCAGAAGCCTTTCCCCCCCGAGCGCAGCACCGAAGACGATCCCAAAGAGGTTTTGAATGCCCAACAATCTCAAGTATAATGGGAACATAGATCCAGACGAGCGTGTAACCTCCTATACGTGCGCAATTAAGGGAAATGACTTGGAAAACGAAGATATTGAGTCGGTGTTGTTTAAAAAATTTGGGAAACCTTGTCCAAGGGAGCAATGATATGGTATCACAACATGCCTCCGAATTCTATTGACTCGTTTGCTATGCTTGCAGATGTTTTTAAGAAGTGTCATACCTTCTCCATCAAGGTTGAGACGAGGAAGTCGTACCTTTTCAATGTCAAGCAAAGGGATAATGAGATGCTTATAGAGTTCGTGTCACAACCCCAAATCCACTAGTCGTGATGGCGTCTAACTCAACCCGCTAGGTAAGCCAACTAATAACTATCCAATTCCAATAATATTAACAAGATAATTAAACAAAAGTAATTTACTAAATCTTATATATCTCCCAAGGGCCGGTAATACAAATCATGAGCTTCTAAGAATATTTACAATCTAAAATGAAATAAATACATCGTCTGTTTAAAAATTACATAAAAAGAGCTTTATAGATCTAAGGCTACCATGAACAAGAGGTAGCTACAACCAGGACGCATGTACATCTTTAATCCAGCTCCCATCGAACACAGCAACATCAACGACCAATATCTGCACGCAAGGTGCAGAAGTGTAGTATGAGTACAACCGACCCCATGTACTCAGTAAGTAATAAACATAACCTTAGGTTGAAAGTAATAACAAGCTAACACGAAGGTCGGGTCCAACACCAATATTCCACAACAGTTCATAACAGCATAGTACAAGTAACAAATGAGGTGTCTCAAAAATAAAATGCTCAGTTCGTTCACAGTTCCAGAAAAAATAGGCATTCTTTTAAAGCATCTCAGTGAAAACTCAAATCTTTTACCGAAAATACCAAAGTACGAGTAAGTTTGAAACCTATGATTTTTCCTAAAAATCCTTCTAACAAATAATAAGATGTTTCATTTTTAGGTAGCATGAGGAAAGTACGTCTCTATGCCTACATGTCAAGATACCGGTAAAATCATAAATGTCCCCAAAAATGGGTAGCAGAAGAAAATGCATCTTTACGCATGTATCTCAAGTACGCATGTCAAATGCAATGCATCTGGATGAGGAGCTCATGTACTCACACTCTCAGAGTACTCAATCTCACCATCTCGCATTCTCTCTCACTATGCTCAATGCTCAGCACACTCAATCACTCACCATTGTACAATACCTGTTGTGGCGTGCAGCCCGGTCCAAATATATATAGTCGACTGCGCTCATTGGAGGTGTGCAGACTCCGGAGGGGCTCCTACAGCCAAGCGCTATAATCTGCACGGACAACTAACGTGTTGCACGGACAACTCACGTGCTATAGTCTCATATCAAGATTCGCACGGATAACTCACGTGCTACAATATCATATCAGAATCCGCAAAGACAACTCACATGATATAATATAAATATTATGATCCGCATGGACAACTCACGTGCTATAATATTAATACCTCACAAACAGGCTCTCGGCCTCACTCAGTCATCAACCTCTCTAGTTTTACTCACGGGCTCACAATGTGATGAAACTAGCCCGACAACATGATATGATGTATCAATATATAATAACTAATACTGAGATATGGTATGAATGCATGGATATAACTGAGTACAAAATATCAACGATATGGTGCAAGCACACACGCCCGTTACCTAGCATGTGCGTCACCTTAATACCAATCACATAACACGAATTACAGGGTTTCATACCCTCAGCACTAAGTTTATAAGAGTTACTTACCTCGAACATGCCAATACAAATGCCGAGCAAGCCAAGCGATGCTCCAAAGATGTCATCACACATGTAGAGACCTCCGAACGACTCAAAACTAGCCAAAAGCAACTCAAAATACATCAAATAAAGCCCAAGGAAACAATTCCAAATGATAATGAACGAATCCTTAATCAAAACCCAAAACCGGCCAAAAATCACACCCAGGACCGCACCTTGGAACCCAACAAATCTCAAAAAATTTGACACTCCATTTAATTACGAGTCCAACCATACTAGTTTCACTCAAATCCGACTCCAATTCGATGATCAAAACTCAAAAATTCATATTATGAAACTTTAGGCCAAAACCCCCAAGTATTTCTTTAAATTCATCAACCAATAGCTAAAAATGAAGATAGATTCATGAAATATAACCAAAACTGAGTAGAGAACACTTAACCCAATTCATATGGTGAAATTTTCTCCAAAAACCGCCTCAATCCGAGTCCTACATCTCAAAATATGAAAAAAATACCAAGACCCTCGATTTATAGCTTCTACCAGCATTTTCGCATTTGTGAACCAATTTCCACTTCTATGGACACGCACATGCAGCCAAATCTTCGCTTCTGTGAACAAATCAACTTAGCAGCCATCACTTCTGCAGAACATCACCTCGGACATGCGTGCATACAGGTGCAGTTCTACCATCGCACCTGCGCCAATCCTCGCTCCTGTGCTCCAAGGCATCGCTTCCGCACTCCCGCAGGGGCGGTAGCATTTCTTGCATCTACGAAGATCTTATCCTAGTTCCTCCTATACTTATGCGACTCTTCTGCTGCTTTTGTGACTCCGCACCTGCGCCCATAACTCCGCAGGTGCGGTCACACCAGAATCAGTAGTAACCAGCCATGAGAACATGAAGAAAAATTATCCGAAATCAATTCGAAACACACTGAGACCCTCCGACTAAGTATACCAAAAATTCACATTACATAACACAAACCTACTCGAGGCCTCATAACACACATAATATATCGAAACGATGAATCACACCTCAAATCGAAATCTATGAACTTTGAAATTTCAATTTCCAAAACTCGGGCCGAAACATATCAAATCATCCTGAAATGACGACGAATTTTGCACACATTTCCAAAATGACATGACAAATATATTCCAATTCCCGGTACCACAATCCCAATGTGATATCCTCAAAGTCAACTTCTGGTCTAACTTACAAACTTTCCAAACCTTCAAATTTCTAATTTTTGCCAACTTGTGCTGAAACCTTCTAGAAACATCCAAGTGCAAATCTGGGCGTACGTCCGAGTCCAAAATCACCATCCGGACCTTACGGAACCATTAAAACTCCATTCCGAGTTCAAATTCACAAAAAGTCAAACTTGGTCAACTCTTTCAACTTAAAGCTTAAACAATAAAATTCATTTTTCCAAACCGATTCCAAATAACCTGAAAACCAAAACCGATGATTCACATAAGTCATAGTACATCATATGGATCTACTCATGCTCGTAAACTACCGAGCAAAGTGCAAATGCTCAAAATGACCGGTCGGGTCGTTACATTTCGTATCGAGGTTCCTGAGAATACTAACAATATGAAATAAGATCAAATCCAAGAAAGCAGTCAAACTCTAGGTAGTAATATCCCTCTACGGATAAAATATAACATACTATCACTAATGCTAGTGAACTTAGTAAGATAAAGAGAAACGCTCGACTACCTACGAACCTTCTACCCTAATCCTTGATCTTCACATCCTCATGTCTAGGTTCATGTCCTCAGTTAGCTCCAGTTGCGCCATGTCCCGCCTAATAACCTCTGCCCAAGACTTCTTAGGCCTACCTCTACCCCCTGCTACCCACTGAGGCTCACCGCTCACACCTTCTAACTTGGGTTTCTATTCTCCTCTTAACATGCCCGAACAATCTCAACCGTGCCTCCCGCATCTTATCCTCCATAGGGGCCACTCCCACTTTTTCCTGAATAACTTCATTCCTAATCTTGTCCAATCGGGTATACCCACACATCCACCTCAACATCCCCATCTCAGCTACTTTTAGCTTCTGGGTATGAGAGTTCTTGACAGGCCAAGACTCTACTCCATAAAACATAGTCAGTCTAACTACAACTTCATAGAACATACCTTTACGTCTCAACGGCACATTCTTATCACACAAGACACCGGAAGCGAGCCTCCACTTCATGACTCCTCCTACTATACGATGCATGACATTTTCATCAATCTTCCAATTACCTTGTATTATAGATCCAAGATACTTGAAACTATCTCTCTTTTGGATGACTTGCGTATGAAGTCTCACCTCCATATCCCCTTCCTGGGTACCGTTGCTGAACTTTCACTCTAAGTATTCTGTCTTGGTCCAGCTCAAGTTGAAACCCTTAGACTCTAGGATCTGCCTCCAAACCTCCAGCCTCGTGTTAACACCGCCCCGCGCCTCTTCAGTTAAACCTATGTCATCGGCAAATAACATACATCATGGCACTTCACCGTCCCCAAAAAAAGTATATTTCAAATTTTGAGTAAATGAGTCATTCTTTCACCGTGAATTTTTTATATGCCTTTTAAATATTGTATATTGTTAATTATTGTGACTTATAGTACTTTTTATGTAGTTTCTAAATATGTAAATTGTATTTAAAGAAACTTAAAGATTCTACGGTCAAATTCGTAATCAGAATTAAGAAGTATCTTTTTTTTGAACGAAGGAGTATTATTTTTATACAGGTTGGTAAAATTCTCTCTAGAGATGAATAACACCACCACCACCCCATCAGCGGAGCCGCCGGACTTTAGTTCCATGCACCTTGATACACCTCCAACTCCACCTTCAGACCCAATCACTGCCACTCCTCTCCCACTCACATTTGCACAAACCTTACTGACCAACAACCAATACACCTCCTACCCCACTAAATCACTCACATATCGATTTAACCGATGAAACAACAGACAATCTCCACCAAGACACTTTCATACCACTCATATAAGCTGATAAATCATGCCTCTACTTGCCGTGGAAATTCTCTGTCATCGTCAAAGTNGGGGGGGGGGGGGGGCGATTTGTGTGGTGACCAATTTTTGTGTGCAGTGGTTATAGAAGGACCAGGTTCTTCTATGTGTTCCAGCTCCTACATTTTGCGGAATAATAATTGCAGAAAATAAAGGAACACAACAATTTTACGTGGAAAACACCTAGCTTAAAAGGTGAAAAAACCACGACCTACTTCCCAGTAGGATTTTCCCAAACACTTCACTAAATCAATAAGTCAAACAACATTTACAAAATAAACTCTTTTGTAAACCTAAGGATTAACTCTAACCCTTTGTGGCAAACTAGCCTCTAGCTATTTGCGACAATCTTCAAGTTAATTCTAACTTGAATACTCAGTACCTATTACAAATGCTTCTAGATAAAGCTGAATGATACACTTTGTAATCACCTACTACAAATAAACTAGACTAAAAGACAACAAATGGAACTGGTTCTTCTAGCTGGTTCAAGTAGCATCAGAATCGCACAGGAAGTTCTCACACGAACTCATTACAAAATTGATTTGGTAATTTTTTTCTCAATTTTGTTTTGCTTCTATGTTTGTGTGCGCCTGTTCAATAAGAATACTTGAAAATATATAGGACCAGTAGAAACAGAGATATACTATAATTCGGATGCAACTCTTCCTTGGTGGAAGAGTTCTAGTTGATCTCAACTCCCTAGATCCTCTTCTATCTTGATTTTGTCCTTACTGAATAAGGAGTCCATCTCCCTATCAATTTGCAACCTTTTCGATCAGGAGATATATCTTCAGATCACTGATTGTGTTTATCTCCTGTTTGCGATCACCTCACGTGCCATTTACTCTGCATGTCTATGTCTCCAGAGATGGACCTGGTTCAACACTGAGTTCATTTGTCAATCTTCAAAACCATTTAGCTTCTTGATCCAACAAATTACCCCTTTTTAATGATGACAAATTCTGTGCTTAGCCCTGTAATTACTTTAATCCAACATTGACACTTTTTATGGTATTAAGTATTTATCATGAAGAATCAGGTTCATTAGGTTAAAAATATCACAATTTTCAAAATAGCACATCTTCCCCCTTTTGGCATCATCTAAAAGTTGCAAAGTTGAATTACCTAATTTATAATAATTACTCATGGCTACTGAGGCAACTGCAATTGCAAACATGTATTAATCATCAATAGTAAACCAAGGCTATAAACTATCAAGGAAAGTGAGACAAAATAGGCAAGAGCAAAAACAATACAATTCATTGATAAAAGCTTAGTTCAAGCACTAAACACATAAAGAACTAAAAGCAGTTACAATCATGAGAAAAATATAGAAAAAACAAAATCCGAACTGGGTCATAGAAGGGTGAGGGATGGAACTGGACACCTAAGGCTAGGAAGGGGTGGAGGTTGGGTTCTTTGCTGGGAGAAGAGAGAGCATTTGTTGAAGAATCCCTGCATTTTCTTCTTTTCATTTTCCAATTCAGATATGAGAGCATCCTGCTCATCCTCAACCTCTGTAAGGCGGGTCTTCAGGCGAAGGATTTCAGCATCCTTAACCCCACATTCATACACAAGCGCCATGACCTTGCTCTTCACAGGCATTTTCCTTGATGAACCAGGTTCATTGTTAGGAATATTCACATCATAATCGCATGTCTGAAGCGTGTTTTACCCAAAATGGTCCTTGACAGTGGCCATTTCTGCTTTCTTCACGGTCACTTTGAAGTGATCCAACACAGTCGTTAGAATGAACCCATATGGGATAGCATGAGCCTTGGATCCATTTACCACCCTGTCCAGCAACTGAATTATTAAAGAGGGCTAGTTGATTTGCCTTCCACTGTCCAGGGACTCCATGAGAGTTAAATCCATATAGTTTTCTATGTTCCTCCTCTCTTGCCTGGGCAGTATGCATTTATTGACAAACTCAAAAACCACTTTGTGTTGAGGTTTCATCTCGCTTTTGAACACAACCCTTGGTTCCAATTCTTCGGCATTATCACTGAACCTCCTGGTGATTTGCAGTGCAGAAGGAAGGCGATCCAAGCTGGGCCACCTCTGTCTTGTATAATCCTTGATTCCAATTCTTCGACATTATCACTGTACCTCCTGGTGATTTGTAGTGCAGAAGGAAGGCGATCCAAGCTGGGCCACCTCTGTCTTGTATAATCATCATATCCCTCAGTGAAAATCCCAAGAATCTCACCCAGCTCCTTGGCATCAAAGGAGATCTTAACCCCCTTTACCTGACCGGATACCCTGCCATCTTTGACTTCTGCCTTTGTCATGAACTCGACAATCTCACTCTAGCCAGCCTGCCATCAAGTTGAAGGGCCATGTCCTTCCAGCCCTGTACTTCTAGAGTGTCCACAAGGTAAATCATGCTAGATTCTTCAAGATCTTTCAACAACCTTCCCTTTAGTATCGTGCGCTTCCCAAATTTTGTCAATTTGTCTGTCTCTCCACCAGACACCTCTTCTTCTATAGCACTCCACTCATCATCATCAACCTGAGCGTTCTTTTATATCTTTGTGGACCTAGTCCTCCTAGCAACATTCGAGGGTGTAGCAGACACAGATTCTGGCTTCTTGGAATAAGTCTTGGCCTTCTTTGGTTTAGGTGTCTCAAACTCAAATTCTACCATTTGTTCCTCTTGATGGACCAGGTCCATCTCCTCGACATCAACAGCTTCTACGGGCTCAAACGCTTTTGTCGTCCCCTTTTCAGCTTTCTTTATCCCACTCTCCCTCAAAGCTTTCTGCAACTCCTCTTCACTCTGCCTAATTGCACTCCTTGTGGTGCAACCTCTAGGAATGGAAGAATCAGCAGAGGGAAAGGCTTTTCACTTCTTGCTTTCCACTGGAGGAGCAGCTTTCTTGGTCCTGGGTGTCTTCTTCTTTTTGGGTTTATAGCTCTCCCCTATTTTTCTCATAAGATCAGCCAAAGTTTCTTGAATGAATGAGCCAGGTTCATCGGTTGCATGTTGAAGATTTTCCAGCCCCTCTCGCCTCTCTAGAATTACTTCTCCCTAAATCCTTGGCACCTTTTTCAACAACCACTGGGAGAGTCCCACAAGTTGCCAATGGAGTGCCTCCTCCCCTATTCCCCTCACAATACCTCTTTCTACCTCTCTCTCAAAGTTATTTTTACCACCTCTTCTTCTCCTATCAGGAATTTCCACATCCAATGCGGACCCAATTAAAACAAACCTATTTTCAGAGTTGACTGTCTCAGACCCAATTTTAGATGTTATCTATTCAGAATCAGACAAACCAGTTGCTTCCCCCTCATTAGCGGACTTGAAAGGGTCATTGGAATTCTCAGATTCTTGGGTCTGGCTAGCTTGAAGCTTTGCGTTCAATTTCCTAGCTAGAGATCCAGAGGCCACAGTTTTTCTGGAGAGCATTTTGACACGCCTTCTCCTAGCTAGAGAGCAGAGCTCGGTAATTGCTTGCCCTTGTTCTTGGAGTTCCTTGTGGAGACTATTCACACCGGTTTCCCCTTGGGGCACATTTACTCTACTTTGCCAAGCCGAAGATGTGTAAACCATTTCACCAAGAATCTCACATGCCTCCGAGTATGTCAACTTCATAAAATTACTACAGGCCAATTTGTTGCCCACACATTGATTTACCGTGTTGATTCCCCGGTAGAATGTTTGTTGTATCATAGCCTCGGTCATGTCATTGTTAGGACACTCCTTAACCATGGTTCTATAGCGTTCCCATATTTAATGTAGTGGCTCGTTTGGCTCTTGTTTAAATTCCAAAATCTCATCTCGAAGGGCTGCCATGTGGCTTGGGGAAAAGAACTTTGCAATAAATTTATCTGCGAGCTCGTCCCAAGTGGATATACAATGGTTTGGGAGACGATCAAGACAATCCAATGCCCTTCCCCTAAGTGAGAATAGGAACAACCGTAATCGTAATGCGTCTTCAGACACAGTAGTTTGCTTACTCCCCCAACATGTATCAACAAAGCCTTTAAGATGCTTATAGGCATTCTGGTGGGCGACTCCGGTGAAGTATCCTCTTTGATCTAGGAGAGTGAGCATAACATTTGTGATTTGGAAGTTCCCTGCTCGAATCCTTGTCGGGACTTTTGCACTAGCATACCCCTCATTTGGAAGAACCTGAGGAGCAACTCTAGGAGCTGGATGTGGGGGAGGGTCTGGGACATCATCCTGTATATTGGCCTGTCGTTCTCTTATTTGTGGAGGAATTTGATTGATTTCATCTTCTTTATTTTCATAAACCTCCTCCCCCGGAATCACATATCCTAGCGGATCAGCCATTGTACCTAAGTACACAAAACAAGGAAGTTAAAAATAGAAAGAAAGAAAAATACACTTCGCTTCTAGTCACAAATATAGTCACACCGTTAAAGATCCCCGGCAACGGCGCTATAAAGTGACGGCGCCTCACCCACACTACTATATAAGTATGAAGGTAAGGGTCGTGTAGCTTTTACCCGAATGGTTGGGGTCGAATCCACAGGGAGCCTATAGATGAGAGTGAGTGTATAAGTGATCTAGAAGGTCGAGTGTTTCTAATTGCACTTCTAATCATTTGTTGGTGTTGAACTATACTAAGTGTATTCTATTGTTTGTAAGCTAATTAATGACTAACTTTGTTTTTGTTGTTGTTTTCTAATATTGATAAAGGCACTAGGGTCGTGACCATTGCCTAGGTGGATACACAAAGGGATTCAATTCTAAGGTCGGGGAATTGGCTAAGGATACAACTATAACAAAAGCACGAAGGTGCTCACTCTATACCTCTCGATAGTTTGAGTGATTATACCCTAATTGCCCCTCTCGAGGCCAATTGGGTGCCAACTAATCAAGCAATATAGGATTAGGTAGGGTGTTACTCTCTCGAGGTTTAACCCGTTAACTAGGGCTCAAGTAGGGTCTGACCATTTCTGGGTTTAACCCCATTGATTGAGACCACCAATCTCTTGATAATGCCCTAATTTCCTATTAGGCTAATTTCTAGACTCAAGTCTTTTTTCTCAAGAAATACCCAAGTCATGAAAAGGTAATTAGTATTTGCAACCACTAATTATAGCAATAAAAACCTTGAAATAGCCTAAATAGCCAATACCCATTAATTTCCCGAGCTTAATTTCAAAACCCCATTACATACCCACACTAGGGTTAAACCACAAACCTAGCTAATGGGTCTAGCTACTCATAATCAAAGATGAAAACAATGATAGAGAAGAAGAATAAGCCATTTAATTGATTCCTAATAATGAAATTGAAGTTTTCAATGTTAAAAATGCAAGAACAAAGCTAAGAAATAAAAACCCTAAAATATTCAAGAGCTCTCTACTTCTGAAATTAGCAGATCTATCTCAGATATCCACTCATATGGAAAGAAATTACAAAATAGTCTATTTATAGTCTGTCAAATTTTCGGACAGAAATACCCCTGCGGGACCATCGTGGTCCGCGAAAACACTGGTTGCTGATCTTCTGGTAAGGGTCGACCGCGGACCGCGAAAAATGGACTGTGGCCGCGGTGAATGCTTGTATCATTTCTGGACATCACTGGAATTCCACCGCGGACCGCAAAACCACGACCGCGGCCACGGTGGATGGATGCCTTTTTCTGGAGCTCACTGGAATTCCACCACGGTTCGCGAAACCACGACCACGACCACGGTCGCGGTGGATGAATGCCTTGTTGTCGACCTCACTGGAATGCCACCGCGGTCCGCAAAACTATGACCACAGCCGCGGTGGATGCTTGACTCACTGTCGACCTTACTGGAATTCCACCGCGACCGCGATGACCTTTTTGTCTTGATCATCCTTGTTGAATTTGATCCTTGTGCCGGATTCACTCCTATTTTGAGCATATTTTAGACTGAGTGCCTTCATTTCTGGTTCAATCCTGCAACAAGCACAACGTATAAGCTTTCGGGGCCATTTTGTGTAACATTGTATCCAAAATTCATGTATATGGTAATGGAAAACGAGGCAAAAATCCAAGTTATCAACTCCCCCAAACTTAAGCTCTTTCTTTTCCTCAAGAAAAACAAAATAAGCCCCACCCCTATGATAGATTTCACAAAAATTTGGCTGTACTAATGGTGCCTCAACTAGCATCAACTGGAACTAACCATAGCCCCTAATGCGAATGAATCATTGACAATGATTGAACTTTTCAAAACCATAGTTTCAAGTGTGATACAAGAGCTTCAAGGATTCATCCAACTCATTAGTGAACTTCTAACTACTACCTCGGTCAGTGTGGATCCCAGACTCTTATTCCATAACTTTCCCTAAGCACCTCATCTTTAGAATAATGACACTCAAAACGAGGAATATGGTGAATCACTCATCTCTCATCAAGGAAAGAGTCCCAAGTTCGGCTCAAAGTACCATAGGCTTGCCCTTTGAGTACATCACTAGGCTTCACTTAACCTGAGATCATATAGGGCTTTTGTGGAATCATGATGAAGGCTTTTGGTTAAGGGTAGGAAGTATTTGGTCAAAGCGAATCTTATCTTTCCTTAAGAACTTCATTTTTTTACTGCTCTCACATTTTCTTGACTCTTTGAGTCCTTTTATCTTTTGTAGGATTGGAGAGATGCTTTTTTTTTTTGTCAATTCCCTTTATCTTCTTCTTATGCTTTCCAAACCTTTGGCGTCACTTTTTCATCAATTCCTTTTATTTCTTCTCGTTGTTCATTCTTTTTCATTTACTTTTCTCTTTTCTTTCTTTTGTGCCTTCTTTTTCACTTCATCACATCCCTCGTCTCTTCCCCAAACTTATGCTTTTTGCCTAGCGCCAAGGAAATATCGGGTGCCAAGAGAGGGCAAAATAATGGTTAAAGTCTTGTAACTTGGTTTTTTTGAAGAAAGGGATTAAGGCTCAAAAGGGTTGACTAAGGAATATGTCTTTTGGAAGGTCATGAAAGTGTTCAATTCTTTGCTCAAGCCAAGGATGGCCTATAGTCACTTCTCAAGTCAAATTACACCTAGAATTTCGCCTAGACAACACTCAGGGTAAGTTCTAGACTAGTGGCACAGAACTTGGACTTGCAATTGCGAAATTCTCACCACTCATAGCTAAAGGATTGTTATAGAAACCGAGTCGAGAGCCCACAATGACCTTAGTCGTGTTTTGAGTAACAAAATGGACCCGAAGAACCACCCGATGATTATCGGCCAACACAAGAGTCTCAAGATTGTCACTATCACCATCCTAAACACAACGATTTGTCTTTGACCATGGGATCAAAGGAAACTGTGTTAGGCCCAAGTGAAGCTTTTCTTGAGGCACCGTTATTGAAAAACAAAACAACAAGAAATGGAAAAACAGAATCAAACCCTTAAAAAGGTTGTCACACCGTCCATCCTTGGGAATAGCCACCCGGTTCACACAAGTTCCACCTTTGGAAAAAACTGTGGCGTTAAGAAAACCAAAGGTTTAATGCTCATGCGAAAAACAAACAAGAAGCTATGAAAGAAAAACAAGAAGCTATAAAATAGAAAAGAAATGCGTAAAGTAAAGTAAAGTGCGTGGGATAGAATGAATATGTACAATAGGGGAATTAGATGAATATACATAAGGGATGAATATTTACAATGGATAGTTATCTTATACATACCAAAAGGGGAGATAATATAAAGAAAAAGAAACAAAATGTTGTTTGCATTATACAATCAGATATAGCCAAAATCAAATGCATGTACGGCCACTCCCCCAACTAAGAGAAAACATTGTCCTCAATTCTATATAGAAAAAATAGTGCACAAAATATGGGAGAGAGAGAGAGAATAAAGAAAACTCCCTATTGGCCCTCGGCCTGCTGTGATCCCTGCTGCTCTGTCTGAGATGGGGTAGGAGCTGCCTGAGACGGGGACTGTGAAGGAGCTGGGTCTGGTATAGCCTGTGATGGAGCTTTGGTGCGCTGGGACTCCTGGCTCTGAGCCTGAGTGTGCTCTGTTGGAGGGTCTACCAGTACGAGTCTGATGTCCTGAGCACGGGGCATGACCTTCCTTTTCTTCAATGGCCTCACTGGCTCCTCCTCCTGCACTGACTGATGCATTGGCTTCTGCTCTGTGGTTTCGGCTAATAGCATCTCCAATGGAATATGATCACCCGATAGCTTGTCGACCTCCTTTCTCAGCTTCATCACCTCCTCCTTTGACGCCCTAGTCTTTCTCAGCTTCTTTGTTTCTTTGGCCAGCTTTGTCAATGCACTCTCATGTGCACCCACCGCATCCAAGATTTTCTTCTGGTTCTCCAAAATTTCTTTCGGAGTGTCCTCAATGGACTGCGGGACCTGTGGTGGGAGAGGAGTAGCTGGGGCTGCCACAGCTATAGAAATTGCAGTCAACTTTGTAGTAGTTGACTGCATCCAGTTGGTGAGGCTAGTCAGTGTCATGTTCAGCCGTTGAGCAGTCATGGGATTGGCTTTGGTGGAGGGGATGTCAGTGGCGGTGGAGGTAGATGGGCCCTGAACCTCCTATGGAATTGCAGGCTGGGTAAAGGAGGGTTCCGCCACCACCACTGGCTCTTCAGACTGGCTAGTCGAGGCAACAGACTTTCCCTTTAACTTCTTTTTGGGGTTGTCCTCATCCTTCAAGTCATACCAGGAAAAGGGTGCTTTGGGCTTGACTTTGTTGTCAAATCTCTTCATAGTGACTTCCTGGTCTTCACAATACATAGTCAGATAATGAGGAAAAGGGTAAGAAGTATCACCTGTGCTGACAACCCAACTAATGACCTCAGACATCACATTCCCCATATTGATAGGGTACCCAGCCATGATAGATGCCACTAATACAGCCCTACTGAGGGTGAGGGTTTGGTCATGATGGGTCGGGTCTAGTTTGCTGCATACAAAAGTCTCCCACCCTTTTGCTTCGAAGTTCAGGGTCCTCCTGGTGATAGTCTTCCCAGCCGTTAGCCACTTCGGTGTGTCCCCGGGCTTAGCCAAGTGTAAAGCCAACCAATTTCTAGCAGCATCCTTTTCTGCCAGTTTCTCCCAGTACAAGGAATCATCCACATCATCCATCTCCAAATAGTCATTTAGTGAAGGTCCATCAAAAGGCACTGTGAGAATGCGGACTTGGGATGCCTTTGAGTCCTTTTCAAGAAAAAGAAAATTAGTGTAAAACTCCTTCACTATGTCCTCATTTGCATCCGGGAGATGTTCAGTGAAATAAGACAACCCTTTTCTGTCTTGGAACTGCTGCCTCACATTGGGGTTGTAAGTGGACAAATATTTCATTGAAAAGGTGCGTTCCGGAATAAGTGACCGTGCAGTCCATAATTCCCTGAATCTGTGGAAGGCTTTCTCATTGACAAAATGATCCTTCTACGCATCCGGATTCCGAGTGCACTCGACCCCTTCAACCACCTGCTCATCCCCCTTGCTGTCACTTGAATTCTCTCCAGATAAGGAAGCTGTAGGGGAAGTAGAATATGAGTGTGCACTGGAGGCGGATTTGGATGGGGAAACTGCTCGTGCTTTGGCCGGGAGAGATGAGACAGGGTCCATTGGGGATGACTGTGATGAGTCCTCCTCTGACGGAGCATACTCGCTTCCTGATGGTGAAGGAGGAGAGTTTGTAATTCGACTGGGCCGTCGGGATGACTGAGAAGGCAAGGAAAAACATTGAATGGTTGCCTTGGTGCCCCTGGGCCTCTCCCCCTTTGAGTTTCTCCTCTACCAGTGTTTTTACGACCGCCTCCTCGAGATAGTACCATTGCCTACAAAGTGAACATAAGTGAACATGGTTAGTTTCTCGAGCATTGATGTGCAGACACTTCAGTAGTCATTGAAGAATAAGTGCAATGGGTCTAGGCCACCGCGGACCGCAAGAAGTCAACCGCGGACCGCGGTGGAGACCCTCAGCTGAGCATGACACACTGGAATTGACTTCGCGGGTCGCAAAAAATCGACCTAGGCCGCGAAGTTACATCCAGTGTAGTATTAATTCTAAGAGGCAGGAACCGCGGACCGCGAAAAGTTGACCGCGGTCCGCACAAGAGAGGATTGTTATTATGCAAAAAGAAGCACCGCGGTCTGCGAAAAACGGACCGCGGACCGCGAAAATGGACATCGACCTAGGTTTCCCAGAATTTGCATTTTCTACGCTAAAGTATTTATTAAGATAAGCCCTACACAAGTAATTAGTGAAATTGCATTCCAGAGGACTATCATGAACCTATTTGGGCTAACCCTAACATTTTACAAGCCTAAAAAGAGAAAAAATTATGAAAAAGAAGATGAAGAATAAAGAAAATAAAGAAATTAAGAAGTTAATTAAGCACAAATACACTTACTAGATGCTTGGATGATAGTGTGGATGTGAGCGATGAATTTCAAAGAATGCAAAAGTAAGACACGGCCGAAGGGGGCTTTGAACAGCAACAGTGCGAAAAGTGTGAAATAAAACCCTAGTGGCCTATTTATAAAGAAAGCTGGGGACCACCCCTCTTACCTACCGCGGATTGCGAAAAATCGACCGCGGTCAGTCAATGGATTATGGCATAAGAGATAGCTGGGCTTTGTGGACCGCAAAAAGTCGACCGCGGCCACGAAATAGATTCCAGTGAACTATTTTTGCAGCTTGTTGACTTCGCGGACCGCCAAAAGGGGACCGCGGCCACGAAGTCAATTTCCAGTAGGCTTCTGTTTTTTTATACTCAGCCAAATTTCCTCTGTCAAAATCATCCTACACATCCAAAAACCAATTAGTGTAAAAGTGAAACCTATTTTATCAAGAAAAACAAAGCAAATGAAAGTAAAGATACATGGGTTGCCTCCCTAGAAGCGCCTGATTTAACGTCGCGGAACGACATATTTTACCGGGATCATTTGAGATGAAGAAGTGCCACCACGTGGCTGTCATCAACTTTTCCAAGATAGTGTTTTACTCGGTGATCATTTACTCTAAAGACTTCATCACTTTTGTTCTTAAGGTCAAGAGCCCCAAATGGAGTAACAAATACCACTTCAAAAGGCCCACTCCACTTTGACTTGAGTTTTTCGGGAAATAGCCTCAACCGAGAATTGAACAATAAGACCAAGTCACCAAATTTGAACTCTTTGACTCGAGCATATTGGTCATGTAGGTACTTCATTTTGTCCTTATACAAGGACGAACTGGAGTACGCATGGAATCTAGACTCATCTAACTCATTCAATTTCTCCACTCTAAGGTTTGCAGCTACATCTCATTCCAAGTTCAACTTTTTTAAGGCCCACATAGCCTTGTGCTTCAATTCCACCGGAAGATGGCATTCTTTTCAAAAGACCAAGCGATATGGGGACATCCCAATTGGGGTCTTGTAGGCGGTCCGGTAAGCCCAAAGAGCATCATCTAATTTCTTAGCCCAGTCGGTCCTATTGGCATTGACCGTTTTGGATAATATGCTCTTATATCTGTGTTGGATACTTCAACTTGGCCACTAACCTGAGGGTGGTACGGGGTAGTGAATTTATGATTGATCCCATACTTAGAAAGCAAGGAGTCAAAGGCTTTGTTGCAAAAATGTGACCCCCCCCACTGATGATGGCTCGTGGAGTGCCAAACCTAGTAAAGATATTCTTAGTGAGAAAGGCTATCACACTCCGCGCCTCATTGTTTGGTAAGGTAGGGCCTCCACCCACTTTGACACATAATCAACCGCAACCAAGATGTACGTGTTCCCACATGAACTCACAAATGGACCCATGAAGTCAATGCCCCAAACATCAAAGATATATACCTCAAGAATCGAATTTAAAGGCATCTCATCCTTCTTGGAAATTCCCCGGCTCTTTGGAATTCATCACACCTCTTCACTAGGTCACTAGCATCCTTATACAAAGGGGGACAAAATAACCCACAACTAAGCACTTCAGAAGCAGTTCTCACCCCTCCGTGATGACCACCATACGACGAGGAGTGGCAAGACTCAAGGATAGCTAGTTGCTCTTCCTCCGGTACACATCGCTAGATTACCCCATCGGTGCAAATCTTGAATAAATAAGGCTCATCCCAATAGAAATCCAAGCTATCCCTTCGAAGCTTCTTCCTTTGGTTAGAAGAGAGCTCACAAGGGACAAATCCGGTGACCAGAAAATTAGCAATATCCACAAACCATGGCATTTCTCTCATTGACATGAAAAAAGTTGTTCATCCGGGAAACTATCATTGATTTCAAGTCCATCACACGGACGTCCTTGCTCCTCCAACTGGGACAAATGATCGGCTACTTGATACTCACTCCATCTTCGGTCCACTCTCTCTAAATCAAACTCTTGTAATAACAAAACCCATCTAATAAGTCTTGCCTTGGAATCCTTCTTGGCCATGAGGTACCGGAGTGCTGCATGGTCAGTGTGAACTATGACTTTGGCACCCATCAAATAAGCTCGAATTTTTTCCATGGCAAAGGCTATAGCTAGAAGTTCCTTCTCCGTGACTGTGTAGTTCATTTGAGCAGAATTCATTGTCTTGCTGGCATAGTAGATTGGATGAAACACTTTGTTCACCCTTTGCCCAAGCACAACACCCACAACAACATCGCTTGCATCACACATAATCTCAAATGGTGCACTCCAATCCGGCACCATGATAATGGGAGTGGTAGTGAGCTTGTGTTTTAAGAGTTCAAAAGCTTGCATACAATTCTCATCAAAACTGAATTTGGCATCCTTCTCTAGCAGCTTGCATAATGGATTCACCACCTTAGAGAAATCTTTGATAAACTGCCGGTAAAAATCGGCATGGCCAACAAAGCTACGGACTCCTCTCACTGAAATAGGTGGTGGCAATTTGGAAGTAACCTCGATCCTTGCCTTATCAACCTCAATGCCATTCTTTGAAATCTTATCGCCCAAAACGTTTCCTTCCTCCACAATAAAGTGGCATTTTTCCCAATTCGAGACCAAATCTTATCGCCCAAAGCGATTCCTTGCTTCAACCCTTGCAATTGTTGGAGTTGGGCTTTAGCAAGTTGGTTCATAGTTGTTGTGAGTTCGGCAATTGCTTGCCCTTGTTATTGGAGTTCCTTGTGGAGACTATTCACACCGGTTTCCCCTTGGGGTACATTTGCTCTACTTTGCCAAGCCAAAGATGTGTCGGCTATTTCATCAAGAATCTCACATGCCTCCAAGTATGTCAACTTCATCAAATTACCACCGGCCAATTGGTTGACCACATATCGATTTACCGTGTTGATTCCCCGGTAGAATGTTTGTTGTATCATAGCCTCAGTCATATCATTGTTAGGACACTCCTTGACCATGGTTCTATAGCGTTCCCATATTTCATGTAGTGGCTCGTTTGGCTCTTGTTTGAATGCCAAAATCTCATCTCAAAGGGCTTCCATGTGACTTGGGGAAAAGAACTTTGCAATATATTTATCCGCGAGCTCGTCCCAAGTGGATATAGAATGGTTTGGGAGACGCTCAAGCCAGTCCAATTCCCTTCCCCTAAGTGAGGACGGGAACAACCGTAACCGTAATGCGTCCTTAGACACATTAGTTTGCTTACTCCCCCAACATGTATCAACAAAGCCTTTGAGATGCTTATAGGCATTCTGGTGGGTGGGTCCGGTGAAGTATCCTCTTTGCTCTAGGAGAGTGAGAATAACATTTGTGATTTGGAAGTTCCCTGCTCGAATCCTTGGCGGGACTTTTGCACTAACATACCCCTCGTTTGGAAGAACCCGAGGAGTAGCTCTAGGAGCTGGATGTGGGGGAGGGTCTGGGATATCATCCTGTACATTGGCATGTCGTTCTCTTCTTTGTGGAGGAATTTGATTGATTTCATCTTCTTTATTGTCATAAACCTCCTCCCCTGGAATCACATATCCTAGCGGATCAACTATTGTACCTAAGTACACAAAAAAAGGAAGTTAAAAATAGAAGGAAAGAAAAATACTACGTTTCTAGTCACAAATATAGTCACACCGTTAAAGCTCCCCGGCAACAGCCCTGAAAAGTGACGGTGCCTCACCCACACTACTATATAAGTATGAAATCAAGGGTCGTGTAGCTTTTACCCGAATGGTCGGGGTCGAATCCACAGGGAGCCTATATATGAGAGTGAGTGTATAAGTGATCTAGAAGGGTCGAGTGTTTCTAATTGCACTCCTAATCATTTGTTGGTGTTGAACTATACTAAGTGTATTCTATTGTTTGTAAGCTAATTAATGACTAACTTTGTTTTTGTTGTTGTTTTCTAATATTGATAAAGGCACTAGGGTCGTGACCGTTGCCTACGTGGATACACAAAGGGATTCAATTCTAAGGTCGGGGAATTGGCTACGGATACAACTATAACCAAAGCACGAAGGTGCTCACTCTATACCTCTCGGTAGTTTGAGTGATTAGACCCTAATTGCCCCCCTCGAGGTCAATTGGGTTCCAATTAATCAAGCAATATAGGATTAGGTAGGGTGTTAATCTCTCGAGGTTTAACCCGTTAACTAGGGCTCAAGTAGGGTCTGACCATTTCTGGGTTTAACCCGATTGATTGGGACTACCAATCTCTTGATAATGCCCTAATTTCCTATTAGGCTAATTTCTAGACTTAAGTCTTCTTTCTCAAGAAAGACCCAAGTCATGAAAAGGTTAATTAGTATTTGCAACCACTAATTATAGCAATAAAAACCTTGAAATATCCTAAATAGCCAACACCCATTAATTTCCCAACCTTAATTTCAAAACCCCATTACATACCCACACTAGGGTTGAACCACAACCCTAGCTAATACGTCTAGCTACTAATAATAAAAGATGAATACAATGATAGAGAAGAAGAATAACCCATTTAATTGATTCCTAACAATGAAATTGAAGTTTTCAATGTTAAAAATGCAAGAACAAAGCTAAGAAATAAAAACACTAAAATATTCAAGAGCTTTCTACTTCTGAAAAATAGCAGATCTATCTCAGATATACCTTCATACAGAAAGAAATTATAAAATAGTCTTTATAGTCTGCCAAATTTTCGGACAAAAATACCCCTGCGGGACCACTGCGGTCCGTGAAAACACTAGTTGCTGATCTTCTGGTAAGGGTCGACCGCAGACTGCGAAAAGAGGATTGCGGCCGCGGTGAATGCTTGTATCATTTCTGGACCTCACTGGAATTCCACCGCAGACCGCGAAACCCTGATCGTGGCCGCGGTGGATGAATGCCTTTTTCTGGAGCACACTGGAATTCCACTGTGGTCCGCAAAATCTTGACCGCGGCTGCGGTGGATGAATGGCTTGTTGCCAACTCACTGGAATTCCACCGCGGTCCATGAAACTATGGCCGCGGTTGCGGTGGATGCTTGACTCACTGTCGACCTTACTGAAATTCCACCGCGGACCGCAAAATGAGGACTACGACCGCGATGGCCTTCTTTGTCTTGATCATCCTTGTTGAATTTGATCCTTGTGCTGGATTCACTCTTATTTTGAGCATATTTTAGACTGAGTGCCTTCATTCTAGTTCAATCCTGCAACAACCACAACGTATAAGCTTTCGGGGTCATTTTGTGTAACATTGTATTCAAAATTCATGTATAAGGGAATGGAAAACGAGGCAAAAATCCAAGTTGTCAGGAACCAGTATCTTCAAGCATGATACTGTAGTTAGGTGTGGTTGAAGAGGATGGAGTAGGAGGTGGAGTGTTATCCATGGTGATGATTTTTGTTAAAGAAAATCAGGATCAAGGTGTTCGAGTAGAGGGTTGAAAGGGTTTCGACGGTTATGGCTTTAAGAAAAAGGTGAAGGATTAGAGAAGTGATGATGGGGTTTTAAAGGCTTGGTTAATAAATACACAACGGATGTAATTTTGGTCAAGTGGGAGTCTAATCGGTTCAGGAGTGTTAGGTGATAAGTGACAGTTATGACTCCCCTATAATCTAGACTATTTTAATTTGATTTGACTCTTTGGAACTGGTTCGAATTTGGGATAGGTACTAGATTTAGTAAAGACTTATTATAGATAGATTCCTGCTCATGAGTAACTATTGATATTTCAATATGTGTATAGTGATGAGCACATACCTTGTCTGTCAGATAAACTAGCAACGATGAACCAGGTTCATCTTGTTAGAATCTCTTGATTAAGCCTCAATGTACTAAAATATAAAAACATCATTAGTAACCAAGGAGTCATATTAACAAATGGCAAGAGAGTATGCCTTTTAAGGCATGAGACTGAGCAACGATTATTCAGATTATTTACACCTTTCAGAATTCCTAGCCAAAAAAAATTTCTTTTTTTTTCATTTTTTTGAATTGGTTCAATTAGGTGATCTTAATCATCCCTAATTCTAACCTGTTTCTCTCAAAATTCTCTCTACTTAATGCCTTAGTAAATATGTCAGCAATTTGTTTGTCAGTTGCACAGAATTCAATAGAGATCATTCCCTTCTCATAGTTGTCTCTAAGGATATGGTGTCAACATCTATGTGCTTTGTTCTTTTATGATGGACGTGGTTATTTGTCATACTAATAGCACTAGTGTTATCACAGAAGATAGGAATGCATCCAACCTCTATTCCAAAGTCCATCAGTTGTTACTTAATCCATAGTAACTGAGCACAACATGAGGCTACAGCCACGTGCTCAGCCTCAACAGTAGATATAGCTACTGAATTGTGTTTCTTAGTGGCTCAAGACACAATACATAAGCCCAAAAAGTGTGCCATACCTAAGGTGCTCTTTCTATCTACCAAAAATCCTGCATAGTCAGCATCAACATATCCCACAAGATCAAAATTACTACCTTTAGGATACCAAAGACAAAGGTTTGTGGTTCCTTTAAGGTATCTCAAGATTCTCTTCACTGCAGTTAAGTGTGATTCCTTTGGATTAGCCAGAAATCTTGCACAAAGCCCTTCGCTGAAGAAAATGTTAGGTCTACTAACAGTAAGATACAACAATGAACCAATCATTCCTCTATACAACTTTTAATCGACAGATGAGCCAGTTCATCTACATCTAGTTTTGTGGCTATTGTAATAGGAGTGTCAATTTCCTTTGAGTCTTCCATTTTGAATCCTTTAAGAAATTCTTTCACATAATTTTGCTGATGGATCATAGTTCAATTTGAATTTTGTTTAATTTGTAAGCCTAAAAAGAAGGTAAGCTCACCCATCATGCTCATTTCAAATTCACTCCCCATTAGTTTAGAAAATTCTTTACTTA
>ML342508.1:0-35990 GCA_005239505.1 Nicotiana paniculata | reverse complement strand
ATGGCTGCCACTGTTTGTGTGTGTGTGTGCAGATTGAAGAAAAAGGAAATGCCACCAGATTGAAAAAGAGGAAAAATATATGCTTGTAGATTGAAGAACAAAGCCTCTGCAGATTGAACAACCAACAAAAAAAAAACCCCCTTGTTGTGTTGGTCTTCCCCCCATTATATAGAGGTGCATGTGTGAGAGTGGGGAAAAGAAGTNTTTTTATTTAAATTTATTTTTCTTAACTTTTTTTTTTATTGAATAAAAGAAGATAAGATACACATGTATATATATATATATGTTTATATATATATGTTTATATATATATTTTCTTCTATTTAAACATAAGAAAAATCTTATATTCTAAGAATGTGAATATTTTTGTTGTTTTTAATTTTATTAAATAGAACCTAGTAAGAGTAAGATAAAAATTTAACATATTAAGATTAGATATAACCTTAATATTTATAGCAAAATAGTATAGAATTTGGGTGTGGTAAAAAAATAGTTGTTCACACCTGGGAATGACGTGCCCCCGGTCGATCTTGACGGAGTCCCGACTGCAGATCCCATTGACAGAAGCTCGTATGTGGCCATCAACGCAAATCTGTCCAAAGATCCTGAGGGTAATGTCCGTAGGGATGTTCGATCAGTCACACAAATCACACACGTCATCGAGGATGATGTAATCAACGTGCGGGTGATCTTCAAAATGTTACAGGCTCAACAAGCAGCGATAGCCCAGCTCCAAAACTAGAGCCGCTCGCCAACTAGGATTGAGCCCGAGCCATCCCAGGAAGTTGTTCACAGAGTTGAATCAGCCTCAAGGAGATCGAATGAGATGGAATCGGGGACCAATCCTGTAATTATGAAGATGCTCGAGGAACTGACAAAACGGATTGAGTCGGGAGACAAGAAGATCGAGGCTAACGACAAGAATGTGGAAACCTACAATTCCAGGGTCGATGAAAAGAAGTTCGTGCAGAAACCTTTTCCTCCAAGCGCGGATCCCAAACCGATCCCTAATAAGTTCTGCATTCCCGAGATTCCTAAATACAATGGAACAACTGAGCCGAACGAGCATGTTACCTCCTACACATGTGCCATCAAAGGGAATGACTTAGAGGATGATGAGATCGGATCTGTTTTGCTGAAGAAATTCGGAGAGACTCTGTCCAAGGGAGCTATGATATGGTATCACAATTTACCGCCTAATTATATTGACTCATTTGCTATGCTTGCAGACTCTTTCGTGAAGACACGCATTCGGGCTATCAAGGTCGAGACCAGGAAGTCGGACCTTTTCGTAGTAAGTCAGAAGGACAATGAAATGCTCAGAGAGTTCGTGTCCTGATTCCAAATGGAATGAATGGACCTACTGCAGACCGCTGATGATTGGTCCGTCCAAGCTTTCACCACAATACTCAATGTTCGAAGCTCGATAGCTTCATAGTACTTAAAGTAGAATCTGATAGAGTACCCCGTGTTACTTGGGACGATGTGCATAACCAAATCAATCAAATATCATAGTCGAAGATGATCAACTTGGGTCTCCTTTCGGGTCCGTTTATCCTGTCAGATCCGTCGACAAAAACAAGAGAGATATCGACCGTGAATTGAGCAAATATCGATACCAGCAGTATAATGGATATCGAAGAATAGTCGGTCCGGGCGAAGTTTTATGCGAAATGAAAGAATAAGTGATCGAGGTCAGAGCACTCAAGGACTAATGAGCAAGAATGGCTTCGACAGGCCTATCGACCTAAAGAAGCGCCACAGTTATCGGAGTATAACTTTGATGTTGATGTGGCTGCCATCATATTAGCTATCGTACGCATCAAAGATACCAAATGGCCTCGACCTTTACAATCTGATCCAGCACAAAGAGATCCTAATAAGATGTGCAAATATCATGGCATGGCTACAGAACGGAGGATTGCCGACAGTTGAGAGAGGAAGTAGCCCGGTTATTCAACAATGGGCACCTTAGATAATTTTTGAGCAACCAAGCCAAGATTCATTTTAGAAACAGGGGTTCTAACAAACATACTGAACCGGAAGAAACTTAACACGTCATTAACATGATCATTGGTGGAGTCAATGTCCCTTAAAGGCCAATGTTGAAGCGCATCAAAGTGTCCATCACAAGGGAAAAATTAACTCGAGATTACATACCAGAAGGAACCTTGTCTTTCAATGACGAGGGCGCAGAAGGGATTATGCAGCCTCACAACGACGCACTGGTAATATCTGTACACAGAAGGGCACGGGGTTAACCCCCGAGCTCAAGAAAAACTCATCCAATTTCTTATAGCTAACATAGATTATTTCACTTGGTCCCACCTTGATATGACAGGGATCCCACCGAAGATAACCACTCACAAGCTAATCCTGGACCCGAAATTTCATCTGGTCAAGCAGAAGAGGAGGCCCAGTCTGAGGTCAAACATGCTTTCATCAAGGACGAGGTATCTGAACTCCTTAAAATAGGGTCCATTGGGGAGGTTAAATACCCGGATTGGTTGGCAAACGTAGTTGTAGTCCCTAAAAAAGGAAAAAAAATAAAGAATGTTAGATTATAAGGGTTTGAACAAAGCGTGTCCCAAGGGATTCTTCCCTCTACCCAACATCGATCGCATGATCGATGCCACGTCCGTCCATGAGATCCTCAGTTTTCTCGATGTCTATTCCGGTTACAACCAAATACGGATGGACCCGGATGATCAGGAAAAAACTTCCTTCATCACTAAGTACGACACGTACTACTATAACGTGATGCCATTTAGATTATAAAACGCCGGTGTCACTTATCAATGCCTAGTAAACCAGATGTTTGAGGAACAAATAGGAAAATCGATGGAGGTTTACATTGACGATATGTTGGTTAAGTCCCTGCGAGCAGAGGGCCATTTAAAACATTTGCAGGACACCTTCAGCATATTAAAGAAGTACAATATGAAGCTAAACCCGGAGAAATGTGCATTTGGAGCCGGATTATGTAAATTCCTAAGTTCATGGTATCCAACCGAGGAATTAATATCAACCCGACAAAATCAAAGTCACCGAAGATATCACGGTCGTGGACAACGCGAAGTCCGTGTAAAGATTAACCGGATGCATAGCCTCCCTAGGACGATTTATCTCGTGGTCCTCGGATAAGAGTCACCGATTCTTATCGCTTCTCAAGAAGAAGAACAACTTTTCGAGGACCCCGGAGTGTCAACGGGCCCTGAAGGAACTCAAGCGGTATCTATCAAGCCCGCCTCTGATTCACACACTGAAGGAAGACGAACAACTATACCTGTACTTGGCAGTATTGTAAATAGCGGTAAGTGGAGTCCTAGTCCGAGAAGAACAAGGTACACAATTTCCAATTTGCTATGTTAGCAGGACTCTAGGTGAGGCCGAAACTAGGTACCCCCACTTGGAAAAATAGAGGAGAGTTTCCACCTAACGATTTTTAAGGTGCGTTAAGGCACCTATTTGTAAATGAATCTGGTTTAACTGGTCAATGCCACCAAAGATCGGGTAAGGGCTCAAGTTACCTCAAAAATGAGGTATTAGACACTCCTAGAGGTCCACAACTGTGGGTCCCAGCCGAACTTAAATTATATGGATTAGTCTATGCGATAAAATAAACGAAGAGAGCACAAAATTTAAGAATTCTATTGTAAAAAAGATTTTGAATAGAGGGGTACAACTATTTTGATTCTAATAGAAAAGAAATAAAAGAGGGGGGGGGGGGTCCTAAGTTCTTTAGCCTAAAGGATCACCCCGTGCAACATAAATAATATTTTGTAACTCCCTCGAGATAGGGTGTTACTCATATTATGTAGTGAGCACAGACTATCATCTCCTGCTATCCGATTACTATATTAAAGTTGTTTACCTAAGAGTGCTCTAATTCAATTCTAAATCGTGCCCTACATATGCACTACCCGTCCCATGCCTATAGTCTAGGAGGCATTGGACCTCTATTTGGGTGGTTCTAGACTTCACTTAGGTTGCTCAAAATGATAAAACTAACCGACATTCAAAATAAGTAGGACTTCATGTAAAGAAAAATAAAGGCCCAAGTTAGCCTCCACACATAAAGAACAAATGCACGCGTGCAATTTAGGCAGTACATGGTTTCAAAATTAAGACTTCAAGTCCTATAGGCATGGTTTCTAGGTGATTCTGAATTCCAGCATCGTATATGCAACATTATTACTCTCAATGGCTTAGGCGAGGATGCAGTAAACTCTTTGTAAGCTTAGGACTATTAGCGCTGATTTTATAAGTATGCGCGTTAGGAAGGTGACATTGTCCTATAAGCATGACTTCTAGTATTGGCATAACTAGGCAATGCAACAATTTTTTGAGAGTTCAGCATTAAAAAGTTGATCTCACAAACAATTTAAAGCGAGCGACAATATCCTATAGGCAGGATTTCTAAAAATTGACAGTCAGACTTGATTTTTATAACACTTGCATGTTATCTAGGCGGGGCAGTATTTTAGCTAAGTTCTGGTAATTGGCAGTTGAAACTGATTTTATAACTCTTCGTTCCTATAGAAATATTTTCTAGGTGAGCGATAGTAGCTGGTGAAGCAGCTAAGAACCTATAGACATGATATCTAGATGAAGACCAACAGAACATAAGCTAGTATGATCCTATAGGCATGTTTTCTAATGCTGCAACTATGCAAATTGAAAGGCAGTCATTGGTGTTTGTTTCCTATAGGCATGATATCTAATGAACATGCTGTAGTAAAACACGGGAAAAAATGGAGTACTTAAGCTTATGCTTTGACAATAAACAAGTTATGTGAGTGTGTGATTTCCCTAACGACATAATTTCTACTAGTGTACATGGAAATCTAAATAGCATATATGACAGGTTGGATACAAAATAACAAGAGAGAGTCATACGAATCCTATAGGCGTATTTTTTACCCTTATGCAAACATTAGAATACACACGTGTCCCCAAATTTCACTAACACCCTAATTATTTATTACAAAGTTATTACAGACCAAATGAGAAAAAATTACATAAGAAGCTATAGTGGGCCTACAACAGGACCAAAAGACACCCAGTATCGGCTGTGCATTCAGCAGACCTCTCTTCGCAAATAGCATACCCAGATCCAAACGGGACTGTGCCCATCAGCACAAGCCCAACATTCATAGAAGAATTCAGACCAAATCCAAACAATCACAAATTTACTATATGACTTAAATAAACCAGCTTGCATGTTAGAAATAACCTAAGTCCTAATAGTAAAGAGAGTGGCCAAAGAACCCCAAATCCTAGTGTGTCAGAGTTCACAAGGGTCTCAAATGGACCCCGAGCAGTGCTCACACTAGGGAGGTCAATAGAGAGAGTTTTGATGGCCTTGGCTTTTAGCCGGCCAATTGTGGTAGATTCAGAATAGGGTATGTGACAAATGAGAGTGAGGGAACATTGATCAAATGATAGAATTTGAAGAGGTGTACTTATATTTTAGAAGCATACCTAACAGGATTATTAAACAAAGAACATACAGGCAAAGAAAATCAACAAAAACTCAAAGAACACGGTTGATATCACAAGTTCAAACACGTAGCACATTAGGTAGAAAACATTTTTGAAAGAGGCAGGGGAATCAGGTTTTTTCTAAGATTATAGGTTCAACATACAAGAGTGCACAATGCCACACAAATTTAAAATAGAGCACCAACCTGAAGGATTTCAAATGTCAATCTAGTATAATAACAGTTCTAGCATGAACGTTCTAATAAAGTCCCAAATATCATATTAACATACCAATGGTGCAGCTTGGTCAATATCATGAAAACCTAACATGATGGAGAATAGGTCATAGTACAGAAACTTAGGACAGGTAAAGGGTATGTTAATTACTCATTATCATACATAAGAGGGAAAATGGAATGTTTATCTTCAAATCCTAAGTGATGCTAGGGATCAAGATATCAAGGAAACATGTTTAGAGTAACCTTAAAGCAGTGTTCCACATAGTTGTGGCTAGTACACAAAGAGCAGTCAATTAGACACAAGACTCAGCACTAAATAATTCATTCAAAGTGGAGGGAGGTTTCCATAGAGTTGTAGTATTATCCAAAGCAAGGTATGAAGAAAATTCTATAACTAACAACATATAGTCACAACAGTCAGATTTATATCAAAATAGGCACGCATTGAAGCTCAAGGCTGAAACATATTCAGATGCTAGAGGTACAGAACTGATTTCAAAAGAAAACAAAGAACCAACATAGAAGTGCAGGCCATAATGAAGAAGACATAATATCCTAACACAAACTAAGGACAAAGCAGTAAACTATCTCATGCATTCAACTATCATAGGATGACAAAGGAGTATTGAGCATTATCATAACTATGCACTATTAGGGATTCAAAACTAAATCATGCTCATATAATTCAAACACATATAGGTATGCAGAAGGAAAGAAATAAAATTAACATTGCAAGGGCTAAAAGAACTAATAGTTGCAAATTATACGAGCAAAAGAATAGTAAAGAGCTTAAAAGCAAGAACCCAAGTCTCCGATGCTTCAGAGTTCACAAGAGCCTCGAGAAGGGCTCCGAGCAGTGCTTGCACCGGAGGAGGTCGTTTAATGGAATTGGCTTTCAAAAGGCCCAGAATTCAACAGTTTTAGAAAATATTCGAGTGTAACAGAGTGAGTGATTGAGTGAAAGAGGAGAATAGTGAGAATAATAGCAGTGATTAGGTCCGTCAAAGGGGATTATGAGAGGGGTTTATATAATAGTAGAAATTGAACAAACAAACTAGGAAATATAATCAATCAAAAACATAAAAAGGAAAGAAAAACATACAGAATCGATTAGAATCAATTTAGGAGAAAACCCTAGTTTGACCGGAATCACAGACTGGCCGGAGATCTTGTTAAATCGGGCCCGTGTAATCTTGCCATAGACGCATATGGACGAAAAAACATCCCAATATTACTGAATAGGTCCAATACCTCTTGATTTGTGAGACTGATACTTGCCAAAACCGGGAAAGTACCAAGTAATACCATGTTTATGCAAGTAACAAAGATATAATCCCAAAAAGGTAAGCAAATCAGTGTAAGAATCCATGGATGGATTGGATTAGGAAAAGAACTGGAGGCGGCAACTGGGGTTTTTGAAGAGAGGAGAAGGTTCGAGAGGATTTGGGGGCGGCGAACATGTGAAATAAGGGTTAGGGTTTGGGTGAAGTTAATTTAAAAGGGGAGAATGAATGAGGGTCGTTGATCTTGAGAGATCAACGGACGGGATTAAAAATTTGAACGGGGCGGGTCGTGGAGATTAGTACCGAATGGGTTTTAGATTAATGGGTCATTTAGTTTGGGATGGGGCTATTGGGCCTGTTGGTCCGAAAATTAGCTTACAAACTTGGGCCAGCTCTTAAGTACACTTAATTTATTAAAAACAATTTTAAAAAATGGCTAGTAAATGAACAAAAAATATTTTTTAAGCACTAAAATAATTATTTATCATTGTAAAAATATAAAATACTATTTTGACACAAATGGTATAAATAAGGAGCCTTTGTATATGAATATAGGCTATTATTGTAAAATTAAATAAATAGCTTAAAAATGTAAACATAATTATACGAAATGAAGTGAAAAATATTATGAAACATGTATGAGGATGAAAAAAATAGTAATTTGAATGATTAAGATATCACAAATAATTTAAATGGATAATGACTGAATTTTTATGTAATTTAATACAAGAAAATTAATTTTAAAAGCTCTAAAAATTATGAAAATTATAAAAAGTGCTCGTGTAAATATTGTAAATTAAATAATAATGCAAAATGATAGTTTGAAATTATATATATTATTAAAAAATATATGAGGGACAAATTGGGTATCAACAGCCGGCCCTAATACCCGAGGTCGAATGAGAGTTGTTAGTAAACTCGGGGACGTCCTCGGGAATCTGGACCCTCTGTAAGGATGGTGACTCGAACGCAAAGGGGTCTAGACTTGTCATCGTGTTGAATCCACCAACATGCAATGTAGTTAGACAATCAATTAAGACTGTGAAATTGACTAACAACAAGGCCGAATATGAGGCCATGATTGCAGGTCTCGAACTAGCCAAAAGCTTGGGGCGAAGGTGATCGAAGCTAAGTGCTATTCTCTCCTCGTGGTAAATCAAGTTAATGGAACATTCGAGGTCAGAGAAGAACGAATGCAAAGTTACCTGGATAAGTTGTAGGTAGCATTACATCAGTTCAAGGAGTGGACCTTACAACACGTACCTCGGGATCAAAATAGTGAGGCCCATGCCCTTGCTAACTTAGGGTCATCGATCGAAGATGATGAGCTTAATTCGGGGACAGCCGTGCAACTCATAAGATTGGTGGTGGAAGAAGGCCATGCCGAGGTAAACTCTACAAGCCTGAATTAGGATTGGAGAAATAAATACGTAGAATATTTGAAGACTGGAAAACTGCCCTCAGATCCAAAAGAATCGAGGGCCCTGCGTACAAAGGCATCCCAGTTTAACTTGTCCGAAGATGGAACCTTTTTCAGAAGAATGTTCGATGGCCCACTAGTAATATGTCTAGGACCAGGAGATACCAAGTACGTTCTGAGGGAAATCCATGAGGGCACCTGTGGAAATCATTCAAGCACCGAATCATTGGTTCGAAAGGTGACCAGAGCAGGCTATTACTAGATCAACATGGAAAAGGATGCGAAGGGGTACATACAAAAATGTGATTGGTGCCAACGACATGCTCCGATGATTCACCAACCCGGGGAGCTACTGCATTCGGTTTCGTCGCCATGGCCGTTCATGAAGTGGGGAATGGACATCGTCGGTCCCCTTCCATGGGCACCTGATAAGGCCCAATTTATTTTATTTATGACTGACTATTTTTCTAAGTGGTTGCCCAATCTTACGAGAAGGTCAGGGAGAAGAAGGTCATCGATTTCATTTGGGACCACATCATATGTCGATTCGAAATATCGGCCGAGATCCTGTGCGACAACGGAAAACAATTCCTCGGTATCAAAGTAACCAAATTTCTTGAAGACCACAAGATCAAAAGGATCCTATCAACACCCTACCACCCTAGTGGGAACGCAAAAGCCGAATCAACCAACAAAACCATACTCCAGAAACCTTAACAAGAGGTTGATCGACGCTAAAGGGAAATGGAAGGAAATCCTGCCCGAAGTTCTGTGGGCATATCGTACGACCTTGAAGTCCAGTACCGGGGCCACTCCGTTCTCATTGGTTTACGATGCCGAAGCTTTCATACCGGTTGAAGTCGGAGAACCATGTATTAGATTCCAGTATACAACAAAGGAATCAAATGACAAGGCCATGAGTACGAGCCTGGAGCTATTGGATGAAAGGCGCGAAACCACCCTTGTTCGGTTGGCTGCCTAAAAGTAACGGAACAAAAGATATTAAAATAGAAGGTCCAACCTTTGGTACTTCAAAGTTGGGGACTTAATATTAATAAAGATCATGTTGAACACCCGAAACCTGAATGAGGGGAAATTGGGGCCGAACTGGGAAGGTCCATATCACATCATCGAAATCACCGGAAAAGGGTCCTACAAAACTGGAACAATGAGCGGCGAACAACTATCGAGCAATTAGAATACAACTCACCTGAAATGATATTACTGCTAAGGTGCGACCCCATTCATTTTTTTTCACTTATGTTTTGGACTAATGATTGCAGGTAACCAACAAGGAGCAATACCAAATTTTTAGGCCTGAAAGAACGTGTTGCACTCTTTTTCCCTTGAACCGGTTTTGTCCCAAATAGGTTTTTCGGCAAGGTTTTTAACGAGACAACAATGGATCGTGCTAACTTAGAATCAAAGACAGGTCATGAATCGGTGTTGAAGGTCACATTACAGTATCCAAGGCTTCTGTATGATCAACCTCGAATACTGAGGGACATTACCCTTGGATATCGACTTTAGCTAGGGAAGAAACTTTGTAACCGAAGGTCCTCGATCGATAGGATTTATTGTAAGGTCCAAACGGTCAAATGAACCGTGTGTAACGACCCGACCAGTCATTTTGAGAATTTTCACTTTGCTCGGTAGTTTGCTGGTATGAGTAGCTCCGTATGATATATTATGACTTATGTGAATCGTCGATTTTATTTTTCAGGTTATTCGGATTCAGTTTGGAAGAATGAATTTTAATGTTGAAGCTTTAAGTTGAAAAAGTTGACCAAGTTTGACTTTTTGTGAATTTTACCCCAGAATGGAGTTTTGAAGGTTCCGTTAGGTCTGGATGGTGATATTGGACACAAACATATGCTCGGATTTGCATTTGGATGTTTCTAGAAGGTTTCGGCACAAGTTGGCAAAAAATTTGTAATTTGAAGGTTTGGAATGTACATAAGTTTGACCGGAAGTTGACTTTAAGGATATCATATTCAGATTGTTGTTCAGGGAATTGGAATAGCTTCGCCATGTCATTTGGGACTTGTGTGCAAAATTTGGGTTCATTCCGGGATGATTTGATATGTTTTGACACGAGTTATGAAAATTGAAAGTACAAGGTTAATTAAGTTCGATTTGAGGTGTGATTCGTCGTTTCAATGTTGTTATGTGGGTTCTAAGGCCTCGAGTAGGTCCGTATTATGTTATGGGACTTATCGATATATTTGGACGGGGTTCCGAGTGGCTCGGGTGAGTTTCAAACGAGGTTTGGATCATTTTTGTTTCATGTTACATTGCTGAAGGATGCTGGTTCTGGTGTTTCCGCATCTGCGAAAGAATGGACGTAGATGCGAGTCCTAGATGCAGATAGTTGGTCGCAGAAGTGAGAAGAGGTTGGGTGAGGAAAACCGCGGAAGCGGATTTTTGTTGGGCGAAGGTTTAATTGAGATTTGAGAAGAGTGGATGATCTCGAGAATGGTTTTAATGGATTCAAGATTTAAATGTAGCGATTTGGAAATTAAGATTTACATATGGCTAGAAACTGAGAGTTACATTGGACAGTGTCGAGACTTGTGGCATTTTATAACATTGGGGATTATAAATTTCAGTATCAAGAAGGTGAAAGAAATAGTTTTAGGTTCACATAAGGTCTCTTTAGAGTGGGTGTCTCGGTTATGGAGCTTCGGGGTGCTTAAGAGGGAAGTCAGCGACTTATGAGTCTTAGGGCGTTGTGGTTTTATACTAAGATCTCTTGTGTGGTGAATTTTGGTTAAGGATCGTGGTGTTCTAACAAGGAGAAGTATAAATTTGAAGGCAATTTGGACTTGGAGAAATAGGACAACTTGGTAATAAGTTTGATCAACACAGTAATGGGTATGATCGATTCTTTGGGTACTTATGACATGGTTAGTCTCTACAGATGTTTCGTGGCAATGTTCTTGGGTTTTGACAACCTGTGTGGCTGGGTTGAGTTAGAGAGATTCAGTTTTGATATCTTGGTTATGTGCAAATGGGTTTCGAAGAGTTCTCAATGGTTTTTACCAAGGTTCAAGGAGTATATTTCCTACTGGCGTGAGGAGTATGTGGTGTATGGTGAATTTCTCCTGGATAAAATCAAATGGAAGGTCCTTGGCTTATTGAGTATGTAGTAGCTTGTGACTCGGAGTGGACTATGAAGTTCTCGTATTTTTCATATGATGGCATGGTATATGGGGTGTTGTGTGTGGGATTGAGATTTGCGTGAGCGAGATCGCAGTTCATATTTGAAGGGAAGGTCATGAAATTCGTAGGCAGCATGGACGGTCTCAGATGAATAGGTAAATGATATTACTATTTGGTATGGTTTGATGAGAGTATACATGTGATGACCCAACCCCATTCCGTACTCCCGAGGCCTTGAAAACCTCATTTGTAGTTGCCTTGATTTGTGTGCGTAGTCCGGGCGCGTAGCCGGACAGCTTAAATATGAAATTCTGTGAAATATGCTAAGATTTAATATTAAAATGAATAAATTTGACTTTGGTCAACATTTTGGGTAAATTGACCCGGACCCGTGATTTGACAGTCCCGGAGGGTCCGTAGGAAAATATGGGACTTGGGCATATGCCCGGAATCGAATTCCGAGGTCCAAAGCCCGAGAAATGAATTTTTGAGTAAAATTGTTTTCTAAAAATATTTAAGGAAATTGAAAATGAAATCTGATTAGAAATTGATGGTATCGGGCCCATATTTTGGTTCCGGTGCCCAGTACAGGTCTTATATATGGTTTAAGTCCTTTCTGTAAAGTTTGGTTGAGATCGGATTTCGTTTGACGTGTTTCGGACTTAAAATGGAAAATTTGATGTTTTATGAAATTTAATAGAATTCATGGATTTTGAGGCCTAATTCGATGTATATGATGTTGTTTGGGCGATTTGATCGCACGGTTAAGTTCGTAGGATGTTGTGGAGTCAGTGCATGTGATTTGTTAGGAGCCCCGGGGGCTCGGGAGTGTTTTGGAGGTGTCTCAGAGTGATTTTGAACTTAGGAAAATTGCTGGTTTTTGCATCAGCTTCTGCAGGTCCCTTTTGTTCTTTGCGATCGCGAAGCCTCTTCTGCGTTCGCGAAGTTTTAAGTTTTCCTTCATCGCGTTCGCGTCCCTTCCCTCACGATTGCGTAGGGTTAATTGACCCTGAGGGCTTAGCCATATTTTCCTCTTCGCGTTCGCGTACAATTGATCGCGATCGCATAGCCTTACAGGTCTCCTTCATCGCGTTCGCCTGATGTCCCACGCGTTCGCGTAAGTCAACTTCTGGACCCCAATTTTTTTTACTCTTGGCGATCGCGTCCTCCCTTCTGCGATCGCGATGGTCTGTCCAGTCTACCCTTCGCGAACGCCACCTCCCTTCCGCGATCGCGAAGGGCAATTTTGCTCAGTGGTATATAAATATTTCCAGAACCAGTAGCTACGGGATTAACTTAGAAAATAACGAACTTCTTATTCTCCAAAGCCCTTACATCCATTGAAGCCATCTTTCACCAAAACTTCTTGGGTTAGTAAATTTTAACTCATTTCCTTCATTTTTCATCTATAATTAATGAATTCCTAAGACTAAAACATGCAAATTAGAGTAGAAAATCTGGAATATTGGGTAGAGTTAGGCCCTTTTGAATTTTCTTGATTAAGACCTCGTTTTGGGGTCGAATTTGAAAACAAATTATATATTCNTAATGAATTCCTAAGCCTAAAACATGCAAATTAGAGTAGAAAATCTGGAATTTGGGTAGAGTTAGGCCCTTTTGAATTTTCTTGATTAAGACCTCGTTTTGGGGTCGAATTTGAAAACAAATTATATATTCGGGCTCGTGAGTGAATGAGTGACATGATTTTGGTCCGAGCCTTGTGTTTGGACCAAGCGGGCCCGGGTCGAATTTTGATAATTTTGGAAGAATGCTAGGAAATGGATAATTAGGCCATGAAGTTGAATCATTGAATCCTTATTGATATACTTGAGTTGATTATGTCTAGATAATACCATTCCGGAGTCGAATTCTAAAGGAAAGGCGGTGTTAGAGAGTTGATTGCTATACTTTGGACCCGAGGTAAGTGTTTGGTCTAACCTTAGCTTGAGGGAATAGGAGTTGAATATAATTTTCTACTTGCTAATTGTCAAATATGATGTATAGGCATGGCGACGAGTATCTATACATTGGTGTCTAGCATGACCGTGAGTCCTTATATTGTGAATATTCTGATTTTGTGGTAATTTCCATGCTTAATTGATGATTTCTATATGTTGTGAAACGTATGTGAAGGGAATTGTTATCTTTAAACTCTGTTGGAGCATTGGCTCAGATTGTAATACGAATGATGGAGATATATGAGATAGTTGTATCCTTTGGAGCATTGGCTCAGATTGTAATACGAATGATGAAGTTATATAAGATAATCCTTTGGAGCATTGGCTCAGATTGTAATACGAATGATGAAGGAATATGAGATAATTGTATCCTTTGGAGCATTGGCTCAAGTAATAGAGTAAATTATGAAATGAAGTGAAAGAAAGAGAAAGAGCTACTAAAATATACCCTTGCCGGGTCATTGTTGCTTTGATATTGTCTCCTTTATTAGGATGTTAAGATTACTGTTATTGTTCCCTTGCCGAGATTTAATTATTTAATTGATGTTCTCTTGCCGGGATTTAACTATTTAATTGATGTTTCCTTTCCGGGATTTCTATTTTTACTCCGTATATTTCCTCGCCCTTGTTTGTGATTGATGTTGGGTAAGGAAGAGTGTTAAAGAACGAAGGGTGATGCCGTGCCATGTTTTACATTGATTATGAATGAGGGGACATTTCGTGCCATGTTTATATTGTTATTATGCACGAGGGGACATTCCGTGCCATGTTTTACATTGATTATGCACGAGGGGACATTCTGTGCCGTGTTTATATTGATTATGCACAAGCAGACATTCCGTGTCGTATTTTACATTGTTATTATGCACGATGGGACATGCCGTGCCGCATCCTTTACTGTTTAATCTGTGTTGTCATTTCCCGTTATTATTTTCAGATATTTCAGACTGTTGCTTCGTTTATGTCATTTCAGTATTTGCTATCTCTTACCCCCAACATGTTTTCCCTGTAATTGTATTCTTGTTTAGTTTCTGTTATATTATTGAACTGCACAGGTACACTTTGTTGTCGTGTCTTAGCCTCGTCACTACTTCGCCGAGGTTAGCCTCGGCACTTACTCAGTACATGGGGTCGGTTGTACTGATGCTACAACTGCACTTCTTTATGTTGTGCAGATTACGCAGCCGGACCCGGAGGACATCATTAGTGGGAGTGTCTTCCAGCTTATCATAGAGGCTTCAAGGTATACCCGCTAGCGTTCGTGGGCCTTGGAATCTCTTCCATCCCTTTGTCTTCACTTCTGCCTTGTTTTTTTTCCCTAGTTTCAGAGACAACTATGTATTCTCTTTTTCAGACTTGTATTTAGCACTCTTATAGACAGTTCGTGAATTTGTGACTCCAGGTTTTGGGAAAATTTACACGTTGTTGTATTATGTTGTCCTTATTTAGCTTGAAACCATGTTTATTTTCGTTGTTAAATTGTGAACCGTTTAGTTTATCCTAGTAAATTGATGTTGATACGCTAGTTTATCTATACACGTTGGCTTGTCTAGCGGGTTCAACGTTAGACGCCATCACGACCCGATGGTGGGATTTCGGGGCGTGACAATACATTTTAGAAGGGACAATGGGTTTGATTTATAGATACTTCAATGATACTGCAGCACTCTCTTGGTTGATCGACTGTTGATATTAAATTCTGCTATGTGACACGGAAGAATTTTAGAAGTATTCCTCGTTGGATGATCGTGTATGAGAGATGTGTTAGACATTCTGTTGGTGGAATGGGGATCAGATATGGCGATTCGTGAGTTCTATGGGAGACTAGGAGTTCTCACGAGAGGATTATTTCATGGTTTTGGACTGTGAAGTCATGATCGAAGCTAGCTAGATGATAATATGTGTTATGATTCAGTCATTGTGGGCTTTTGGAGGTTTATTTATCTCTTTGTGGTTGCTTGGAGTTGATTTGGGGGTCCATTGGTAGGACCAATTAGGATGTGTAGTCTATACCGAGTCGGATTGGTTGGCTCCATAATGCTATGGTTGAGGGATGTGTCATTCGGTTGTTGCCGAGCTTATTCTTGTTCTGAAATTTCCTGTGAAATACTCTTTTATGCTACGAGGAGTTATTATTCATTAGTTTTAGGCACTCATGGTGCGATTTTATTGTGGTCTTATAGCGGAATTCGAGCGAGATGAGTAATTGGGCATGGCATTATTGAGGGTGTATTGGTTATGTTTCTTCGGGTTTTGTGTGGCATCGCGTCATTTGATTCTCCGTGGTTATGGTAATGCACTTTGGGAACTTGATGTCAAATTTTTCATAGTTAGTGATTTTGTGCAGGGCGGCTCAAGGTATGATATGGACCAGTGTTTGGATGGAGTCGGGCATTGCTGTGAAGTTATGTTGAGGTATGAACCTTTGTGTTAGATTCGGGTGATGGTTCTACAGTGTGTGATGGGTTCTTAGTTTTTTTTTTGTGATGGTACCCATTGAGCTGGCGAGACGGTTCTCTTGATTGAGTCATTTTCGCGATTGAGTACATTTGGATTGTTGCTTATTTGTGCATGGATTGCACGGTTCATGGATCTGGGTAGTATTGGTGTGGCGTATCAGTATAGTAGTTGGTATTAGATAAGATGAAGTCGTCGGATCTAGGATGGGTGCTATTGGATTTGATTGAGGTATATTTGGAAGGATAATATCGGAAGTCGGTTTAGGAATTGGCTACAGTTCTTGTTAAAGGAGGGGGAGCTCCACGACTTGCTGATTTGATGAATGGTTATGAGTTTCTGCGTGTTCTTTCATTATCGGTAGTGTACGAAGGTTTTAGAATGAGGTTTTGTTAGGTATGAGGGTTATTACCGGGATTGGGTTATTCTGAGCAGTTACTATGATCGAAAATTTTGCTATGGGTATTTGAGTCATGTGGTATATCCTGTGATTATAGCTTGGGTTATGGTTGCGGTTTGGTACAACTTCTTCAGACTTACAACATGTAGGTTGCAAGATTCAGATCTTATAAGAATTTCGGATGTTGGAAAATTAGTTTCTAAGGCTTATGGGCTAGGTTGAATTGGCAAATTTCAGTTAAGTTGTGTTATCGGACCTATATGGGATAGGGTGACGTGGGATCATCCATGGGTATATGCATGGTAAGGTTATACGGCGGTTTGATGGCTTTGGGAACAACTCTTGGCACGTTCCAGGACGAGCGTATGTTTAAGTGGGGGAGAATGTAACGACCCAGTCGGTCGTTTTGAGCATTTGCACTTCTCTTAGTAGTTTGCGGGCATGAGTAGCTCCGTATTATGTATTATGTCTTATGTGAATCGTCAGTATTGTTTTTCAGCTTATTCGGATTCAGTTTGGAAGAATGAATTTCAATGTTGAAAGAGTTGACCATGTTTGACTTTTTGTGAATTTGACCCTACAACGGAGTTTTGAAGGTTTTGTTAGGTCCGGATGGTGATATTGGACTTGGGTGTATGCCCGGATTTTTGCATTTGGATGTTTCTAGAAGGTTTCGGCAAAAATTGGCAAAAATATTGAAATTTAATGGTTTGGAAAGTTCATAAGTTTCACCGAAAGTTGACTTTGAGGATATCGGATTCGAATTCTGGTTCCAGGAATTGGAATAGCTTCGTCATGTCATTTGGGACTTGTGTGCAAAATTTGGGTTCATATCGGGATGATTTGATATGTTTTGGCACGAGTTATGGAAATTGAAAGTTCAATGTTCATTTAGTTCGATTTGAGGCGCGATTCATCTTTTCAATGTTGTTATGTGGGTTCTAAGGCCTCGAGTAAGTCTGGGTTATGTTATGGGACTTGCCGATATATTTGGACGGGGTCCTAAGTGGCTCAGGTGAGTTTCGGACGAGGTTCAGATCATTTTCGTTTCATGTTGCATTGCTGAAGGCTGCTGGTTCTGGTGTTTCCACATCTGTAGAAGAATGGACGCGGATGTGAGTCCGCAGATACGAGTAGTTGGTCGAAGAAGTGAGAAGCGGTTGGGTGAGGAAGACCACATAAGCGGATTTTTGTAACGCACCTGCGAGATTTGGAAATGCAGGTGCAATATTCTTCGCAGAAGGGAAATTTGATATCCGCAGGTGCGGGGGTTACTGAGCATGGATATTTTCACAGAAGCAAAACATTTACCGCAGAAGCGACGAATTGTTCGCAAATGCGGAAGTGCTGGGCAGAATGTTAAATACAAGGGTTCGCTATTTTGGCTTCATTTTTACATTTCCAAGCGCGGATTGAGGCGATTTTGGAGCATTTTTCATCACAATGATTGGGATAAGTGTTCTACACTTGGTTTTGATCTTATTCCATGAATCTATCTTCATTTTTGGCTATTGAATTGTGAATTTAAAAAGGAAATTAGGGGTTTTGGCCTAAAGTTTCATAATATGAATTTTTGAGTTTTGAACACCAATTTGGAGTCGGATTTGAGTGAAACTAGTATGGTTGGAATCATAATTGAATGGGTTGTTGGATTTTGTGAGTTTGGTTGGGTTCCGAGGTGCGGGCTAGGGTGTGATTTTTGGCCAATTCTGGGCTTTGATTGAGGATTCGATTTTTATCATTTGGAATTGTTTCTTTGGGCTGTATTTGATGCATTTGAGTTGCTTTTGGCTAGTTCTAAGACGTTCGGAGGTCGCTACGTGCGTGATGGAATCTTTGGAGCATCACTTGGCTTGCTCGACATTGGCATTGGCTCGTTCAAGGAAAGTCTAAACTTAGTGCTGAGGATATGAAACACCGAAATACGTGTTATGTGATTGGTATTGAGGTGGCGCACATGCTAGGTGAGGGGCGTGTGGGCATGCACCATGTGAATTGGGACTCTATTGTTTCCATGGAACTACATAGTAATCCTATTTTGTTAAATATCCGTGTTTTCACCATGAGATAAAGTAAATAAGTTGTCAATCATGCTAGATATCATGTTTAGGCTTTATGCTGATACTGTTGGGACCCATAGTGGTCGTTTCTTGCTGTCATTTCAATGATTTCATTGATATTTCGTACTCAGTCATATTCATGCATTCATATCATATCTCAGTCTTAGTTGTTATTTATTAATACATCATATCATTGTTGTCGGGATAGTTTCATGATATTGTGAGCCCATGAGCGAGACTGGAGAGATTGATGACTGAGTGAGGCCGGGGGCCTGTTTTTGAGGATATTGACACTATAGCACTTGATTTATCGGTGCAGATCCAGATATTGATATTATAGCACGTGGGTTGTCCGTGCATCACGTGAGTTGTCCGTGCAGATTATAGTGCTTGGGTTGTAGGAGCCCCTCCGGAGTCTATACACACCCCGAGTGAGTGCGGTTGATTATATTGAGGGATGTATCTTCCCTAGACATGGATCTTGTTCGAAGCATTTATAGTCCTGGAGATGGATCTTCTCTGTGGGGCCGGATTGGCCTTCCTGGTACTGAGTGACTGATGGTCAGTGACATATATATTGCGGGATGGATCTTCCTTGGGCCTTATGGGCCATATACAGTACCGAGTGGTTGAGCATGATGAGTGAAAAGTGTGAAACAGTGAGATTGAGTACTCTGAGAGTGTGAGTACATGATTCATCTCTGAGATACATGGCATTTCCATGCACACATGACATACATGCATAGAGATGCATTTTTCCTTATGCTATATGGTAACACGTCATTCATGACTTATTATACACATTGATATGTTGGCATAAAGAGGTATTTTATACTTGTTATCTGGAAAGAAAATGAAACATTTTTATTTATTGTGGAAAGGATATTTGGAAAATTACAGTTTTCAAACTTGTATTTTGGCATTTTCAGTAAGAGATTTGGATTTTTCACTGAGACACTTGAAAAACATGACCATTTTCTGGAATAGTGAACGAGCTGAGCATTTTTACTTCTGAGATACCTCTTTATACTTGTATTATGATGTTATAAACTGTTGTGGGTTATTGGTATTGGACCCGACCTTGTGTTAGCTCGTCACTACTTTCAACCTAAGGTTAGGTTTGTTACTTACTGAGTACACGGGGTCGGTTGTACTCATACTATATTTCTGCACCTTGCGTGCAGATGTTGGCTGCTGATGTTGCTGTGTTCGATGGGAGCTGGATTGAAGATGTACCTGTGTCCCGGTTGTAGCTGCCCCTTGTTCGTGGTAGCTTTAGATCTACAAAACTCTGTTTATGTACTTTTCAAACAGACTATGTATTTATTTCATTTCAGCTTTGCAAACTCTATTCTTAGAAGCTCATGATTTGTACTATTAGTCCTTAGGAAATGTATAAAAATTCAGTAAATTACTATCGTTTAATTGTCTTGTTAATATCATTGTAATTGTATAGTTGCTAGTTGGATTACCTAATAGGTTGGGTTACGTGCCATCACGACTAGTGGATTTGGGGTTGTGACACCATGCCCACATAGATTGCTCGAGCCCTGACACAAAGCTTGTACACATATGTAATTATGATGCACAAGAACAAAAAGAAGTCTCTTCCTTGCGGCTAAGTATCGTTGTCTTTTTAAGTTTTTCTTGCATTTCTTAAGAAATTACCTACTTCCAATCTCCTAAGGGTATTGTGACGATCCAACCGGTCGTTTTGTGTTCTAGAACCCCATGCCCCTAAATGAGACTTCCTGTGGTTGCTTTTACTGATGTATATCTTGCGGGGACGGGTAGTTCAAGGTTTGGAGGAGTTTGGGGGTGGTATAGGAACACTTAGTTCCTTAAGGTTGGCCTTAAAGGCCAAGTTTGAATCCGGTCAATATTTTTTAGTAAATGACCTCGGAATCAAGATTTGAAAGCTCCAGTAGGTTCGTATGATGATTTCGGACTTGTCGTATGTTCGGAACGGGTTTTGGATGACCCGGGAGCGTTTCGACGCCAAAGAGTGAAAAATGATTCCTCAAGTTTGAAAATTGAGGTTTGGAACGTGTTTTTGTGTTATCGAGGTCTGAACAGAATTCCGAGACCGGGAATAGTTCCGTCATGTCATTTATGACTTGCTCGCAAAACTTGGTGTTATTCTGAGTAGTATAGGTATGTTTCGGCATGTTGAAAGCGAATTCAAGAACTTAAAGTTCTTACGTTGGATTTAGTTGGTTTTGGGGTATGATTCTTGGATTTAGTGTTGTTTCGGACGTACCGAAGGCTCGAGCGAGTCCGTGTTATGATTTAGAATTTGTTGGTATATTTGGATGGGGCCTCGGGTGGGCCCGGATGCCATTCGGACATCGCGCGAGGCAATCCAAGCTCTGAAAGAGCTGCTGGTGCATCAGATCTGGTGCGACCGCACCTCCGAAGGACCAGCCGCAGGTGCGAGACTGCAGGAGCGGTCGAAGCCTCGCAGGTGCGGCCTTAGAGTGGCTGCCCAATTTCCGCAGGAGCGGGCCTTTTCACGCAGAAGCGGAGCCGCAGGTGCGGGCTCCGTTCCGCAAGTGTGACCCCTGGCCTTCTTCTCCTCTTCCGCAGGTGCGAGCACTGGCTCGCAGATGCGAGACCGCAGATGCGGTCCTCGAACCGCAGGTGCGAAAGTACTGGAGGCAGTGAGGTTGTTTTAAATGAGGGACTTAGGCATTTTTAGGCCATTTCTTTCACATTTGGATGATTTGGGGAGATTTCAAAGGGGATATTTGACCTAGCAATTGTGAGGTAAGTAATTTCTAGTTAAAAGTGAGTTTAATACTTGAGTTTTGGGTAGATTAATACAACAAAAATTAGTAGAAATCATGGGATTAGAGTAAAACCTAAGGTTTTGGCAAAAAAAGATTTAATCAAGAAACTTGTTACGGAATGATGCAAAGACTATATATTATTGATCCTCTCTTGGAAATTTCCGGAACCCGAGTATGTGGGCCCGAGGGTACATTTTAGGATTTTGCAAACTAGGTTGAGATAATTATTTAAATAGGGGAAGTGTGGACTTTTGAACATAGATTGATTGATTTATATAATGTTTGGCTAGTTTCAAGTTCGTGGGCGACGAATTTGGAGATTCGGGCGCATTCTTGACCCGGGAAGTAGGCTTGAAACGAGGTAAGTCTCCTTTCTAACCTTGTAAGAGGGAATTGTACGCATAGGTGAGGTAATTAACTATGTGTCATTATTTTTGGGGACTCCGTACGTACGAGGTGACGAGAGTCCGTGCATAGTGACTATTCTTGTTATGTCCGGGTAGTTAGGTTTACACCATGCCATGTGAACTCCGTTAATTGAACTATATGCCTTGTGATCTCCTTGTATGCAAGCTTGTTTTCAAGAAATCCTAGAACTTGACGTTTTCAAACGAATTACTATTTTGGAAAAGGATTTAAGGAAAAATGTTGTGTTTATGTGTGACCGCTTCGCAATTTATATTCCCCGAGCGAAGTGATTCTTTCCACTACTCTCATGGGTGCGGGCCGTACGCCACGGCAGGTTAATAGATGCATCTATGATTACGCCGTTCGACCCTTCGGCAGTGCACATTTATTATTATGTTGGCTCAGACCGTGTGTCCTCGACATATTATGCGCAAACTATTTGTCTGATATTTGTCATGACTGTTAACTGTTAGATGTATGGGAAGACAAATTGTAGATTGTATATTGGTGTTTCGCCACGTAAACAGGTTTGGTGGTTATGCTCAATATTCATTGTTTTACTGTCCACGTGTACCTGTTATTCATTGTATATAATATCTAATTATACTGTTGGACCCTAGTAAGTATCAAGTCGACCTCTCGTCACTACTTCTTCAAGATTAGACTAGATACTTACTGGGTACATGTTGTTTATATACTCATGCTATGCTATGTACTTAATTGTACAGGTTCTAAGGCAGGTGCATCTAGGTATCAGTCCGGAGCTCGTCCTTGATTGCACTTGGTCGAGGCTTCACGGTGAGCTGCTTCTCCTTATGATATTCAACAACACTCTGGAGTCTTTCTTTTGACATTTCTGTCTATATCCTCTTAGATAGTAGGATAATCCTTTATTTCTTTGATTCTACTCTACTAGATGCCTGTAGACTTGTGACACTAGTTGCTGGCACACACATTGATAGACTATTCTTTTGGTGATGTAATTGATTAAAGTTGATTTTTGGTCTTCGTAACATAAATGCCCTGCTATGTGTTATATTCCATGCGAGGTGGCTAAATTATTTTTGAGATAAGGAAATTATTTAATAGAAAACAAACTAGATTCACTAGATAATTGGTGTTGGCTTGCCTGACAATGGTGTTGGGCGCCATAGCGACCTAGATTAGGATTTGGGTCGTGACAGGTATTGAGCCCAGGGGCCACCTTAGTCCGAGTTCAAGCGGTCACTCCCCCCTGGGGACTGCTATCCGAAACCAAACTCGGATGGTCCGAGTTATCAGAGCCCGGGGGCATAAGTCCTATTTGGCTATGCCCGAATTTTAAAGGCTAAGGCCACCACCACTCGGGGACTGTCATCTTAGGCAAGTCCGGATAACTCGGGATAGCGATATTAATACGTGGCAACACCCGAACTACAAAGGCCATGGCCATGTAAACACGACTCGGAGATGTTCGAGGAGCGTAACAAAAACAACAAGGCCTTAAAATTTCTTAATTGGTTCTACAAGCTAACTTCAACAGACTATGACTTAAAAAAAGTCTAAGTACTTTGGGGAAAAAACTTTCGGTCACACTGAACCCCCACGATGCCTTAAAACGAAATAAAGCTGAAGGCAAGGTTTCTTTGAATCTCTGAACAAAACCCAACTATTTCATGCTAAGGCATATAGATCTTTGCAAATAAAAGTAAATAAGGCTAAGAGAAAATTCGAAAGCTGTTGAAGGTAAAAAGCCTTATATTTATAATCAAAATTCTTTTAACAAGGGCTCAATAGCCCGATGAAAATTTTTACAAAGGACAAATGGCTTCAACAAAAATACAAAAAAAACAAAAATATCTAAAGGCCTAAATGGCCTAGTCTTTATCGGGGGCAACATCATCACCTTTGGGATCTTCGCCACCCTAGGACTCGCCCAAATCTTCGAACTATTCGTCGTCTTCGGAATAGGCCTCGACTTCGAGATCTTTGGCATTCTCTATCTCAGTCGATAATTCGAAACCTCGAGCATGAATTTCCTCAAGGGCCTCCCTTCGAGATTTCCACTTCGCGTGCTCGATGATGTCTTTTTCCCGAACTTGAGCCACCTCAACATCAACCTTATAAATGGCCACCATTTCCTCGACATCATATTTAATTACTTTGGCCTCTGACTTGACCGTTTCGAGATCCTTGGTAAGATTTTCTTGATCAGAGACACCGAAATTCAGCTGGGACTGGAGCTCCTCGATCTTCTTGGCCTGCGCCGAGGACTTCTCCTTTAAATCTCGAAGTTGAACCTCAGCCGAAGCCAGTTGTTCCTAGGCGGTCTCCTTTTCTGAGTCCAGGCAGTCCATGTTCTTTTTCAATTCTTATGCCTCGGCCTTTACCGCATCTACCTCTGCCTGGAGCTATCCGATATGGTCAAGCTTCTATTGGACCTGCGGTTTTGGACCATTAGCCACCGTATCTTACTCATCGTCACTAACCTAAAATACTCTTCTTACCTGCTCGATCAGGTCGGCATGCTCCTTCCGAGCCGCCTCCACCTCAACTTGAAGTTCCTTAACCTTCCCCTCACGTTTGAGAAGTTTATAAACATCCCAATTCTCAAGGATCTCCCGTGTTTCGGCCTTATGGTGATTTAACCCTGCTCGATATCGAAGAAAATTTTCGTGATGAAACACCGAGGCCTACAAACACAAAGGAAAAATGTTATGATTATTCATGACTTAATCTAAGTACACAATAGAAATATCGTCTAGGGGCATTCGAAGTTACCTGGTTTAATCGTCAAGGGAGACTCAGAGAGGTCTATCACCCCAAGTGCATCCTTCGAGGCATTATCCTCTGCCCGAGAAGCACCAACTGCAGTATCTTAGTCGGCCTCCCTAACATGGGGCAAAACAGCCTCGCCCCTCTCTGGTTCGGAGGCCTCAGCCACTACCTCCTCAACAACACCCCTGGTTCGAGGCAATACGATGTTGCCTCGCACGCGGGCCACCAGTTCTTAAATTTATTCTTCTTTAGACTCATCCCTCAACCTGTGGACTGAGTCCGATGGGTGCTCTCGAGCGCTGGTATTTTCCTTGGATTTGCGCACTAGTCTCCTTTTTGATTTTTTCTTCTCCGAGTTTGGAGAACTCGGAGGCTTTCTCCTCTTCTCCTCCTGCCTCAGAGCAGGGGACTCAACGGGGCTATCCTTATTGCCGGATGGAGGCCTCATTTCAACATCTTTCCCAAGGCCTACAAAGAAAAAAGAAATGAGTAAGGCAACAGGGAAAAAACCCAAGTGTTTTCCACTCTAGGAAGGAATCTCACTGTGAGAATGGGCCTCCGTTAATCTTGCTCACGAAGAATCGAAGGAGACTAAACTATCCTCTAGAACGAGGGGTGAATCTGGCCAAGCCACACCTTGTACCTTTTGCAGAATTGGATGAATACCGGGTCTAGCGGGCCCAACGTAAAGGGATAAGTGTAAACACTTAAGTATCCTTACATGTACGTTACACATATCCTTTCTTCCAATTTGGCATTTTATAATTGGCATTGCCACATTCTCCCATTCTCCTTTAGACCTTTATATTTTTTCCAATGTAAATTTTGAGATTATAGCTAATTTTAGATGTTCTTCTTGGTTTCTAAGTACAGACATGCAATTATTTTCATGGATTGTCCACTGTCTGAAATGCAATCATAGAAATGTAAACCATGTTTTTCAAATATCAAAAGTAAGCATTGAAAATTGATAGGGGCATAGAATGACTCAGTCTTTTTCTTTTATTTATTTTACCTTTTTCCCTCTGTTTTCTTTTTTTTTTCCCTTCCAAATATTCTTTTAGTCTCCTTTTTCCTGTTTGGCATGGAAGACAAAGTTTATGTAAAAATATTTTCTTGGTAAGATTATTTTGTGTAGTTGGTCATATTGAATTTCAGAAAATATGTGGTTACTTATAAAATATTTCTTTTCGCACTAATATTATTCTTTTGACTCAGTATACATGTTCGTCATTTGCTACTGCCTATTGGCCTGATCAGTTGATATTCGTCTTATGAACACATAAAATTAATCTTCACAGGTAAATTTATTTCTTATTTGTTTATGTACTTTGTAAGTGTCTTGCTTATTTTATACCTGCTCCTCTTCTTGAATATATTTTCGTATCTATATCAGTGAAACTCGATATTATTTTATAAGCATATTTAGTCTTGGAAATTGTTGTTACTGTTTTCAGTATGAAGTATTGATTTCTCTGTTGTTTTTAGCCATAAACCGATGGCATTAATAGGAGGTAAAGTCAAAAATCACAAAAAAGTGAATCTAACTCTCCATTTTCTACTACAATGAATCTTCTTACTTAAGCAATAATCTAAGAGGACGAATATTTATTAAATTTAATTGAGTGTTTGGTCCAGAATCTGACCGCTTATTTAGGATAAGTAATATTTTTTTTTATATTGTTGTGAAGTATCTTACAAATTTAATTGAATTTCATGTTTTGAATCTTACTTCAATATGTACTTTTGTCATCCATCATGAATTCTAAAGGCTTGAATTTTTATCAAAATCAAAAGTTATTTTCTACGTTAAGTTCTGATGCGTACTAGCAACATAATGGTATTTGTTCTTCGATATCCTCATCTAACACAAAAGGTAGAAGGATTATTAATTTTCTAAAAATATAATGCACCATTTGTTTACCTCGAAAATGGCGTTAACAATTATACTTGATTTGTGATTTTAAATATATGTGATTTATTTCAATACTAGTAAATAATCAAGAAATAATAAGCGTAAGTAAAGAGAATGATAGCCAAACCAATGTTGTCAAAAGGCTGGGGGCCTCGAGTTCGATAGTCTCGAGGGTCTCGATGTCGGCCGATAGCAGTGGATTAAGAACAATAAATTAAGATGAAAAACAATAAAGTTGAAGAATAAATTTGAGCACAGCAAACGAAAAAAGTAAAGTAGAATATTCTATAGCAGTGAATGATATATCCCCTTACAAAATAATTGGGGTCCCCTTTATATAGGAGGAAAAAAAGTCCTAATATGGTACATGTCTCATTATGAAGAAGAATACTATTGGTACATATGTATAACGGCCTAGTACGGATTTGTACTATCCCTTGCAGACCTTATCAGTCCTAACCACGTGTCCTTGGGAATTTTTCGTTTTTTCTTGACTGCCACCGATTTGGTACTGCCTCGAGGTAGGTTGTGACGGTTCCTCGACGTACCTTCTTGAAGCGTATGTTTCGGGATCAATTCGAACTTTACTTCGAACCCTTCGAACTCGGGCTCGACACACCAGAGACCTCGAAATCGAACTCCTTTGATTTCGGCCGTATACAGATAGTCCCCGCATTTCTTAGAATGAAATAATAAGAAATGATTTGAATTCTTGACCCTTCGATATCTTCATCATGACGTCAGCCACGTGAGGTCAGCGACTGGTGTGACTGAAAGGCCGTGTAGAGGCCATGTCTGCACATTTCTCGAAAAACCCGCCAATTGATAACAACTATGAGCCGTCCTTTTAACTTCTACAAAACGCTTAGATGACCCCTATAAATACCCCAATCCTTCACTCCTCAATCTTTTACTTTCCACAACGCCTTCAAACCTTCACTAATTTTTCTCTGCATCCGTTCTTCCTTGGCGTTCATCTCTTAAACATTTTCTTCTTCATATTCTGAAATTTCACAAAACATGGAAAAAACTTCTAAGACAGTTCCCCAAAAAGAGAAAGCTCCTTCATCATCACGTTCGTCTAAGAGCAAAATGGTAGTACCTCCTCGCATTGAGGAGTGTACCCCCGGGCCTTGTGAAACATCTTCTGATTTCAAGGTTGAAAAACCTTCCTCGGTTGCAGGACGATGTGAACCCATGTCTCGATATATTAGTCTGATAACCGAAACTGGAAAGGTGAAGGTTGATTGCCGTTGGGGGGATGTGGTACAAGTGGAGATCCCTTCACCTGAAGAGGACATAACCACTCACAAAGCTGGTTTTCATAGCGTATATACATACCCCTTCACCTTAGGTCCCGTAGAGCCTTCCTCGCCACCGATAGATCCAGTGATCCTCGATTTTTGTAGACAATATTGGGTGATGCTTGGCCAAATCTATCCTTCCTTCTAGAGAATTGTTCACCTGATTAGGTATTTTTCGAAAGGGGATGCCTTTCACCCTCGACCATCTGATTAGACTGTACAACCCTCATTTTTATCGAGGTGGCCTGATTAAACTACAACGTCAATCTTCGAAGTCTTTCTTTTCTAGAATCAACAAGGATAAGGACCGAGGATGGATGAGCTTCTTCGTTCGAGTCAGAACCTCTGACCTGATTCCTGCTGAGAAGATGCCATTCCCCGAGGAATGGAATATGAACCGTAAGTGCCGACTCATCGAACATGCTTTTTTAGTCAAATTTTTTTTCTTCCCTTTGAACTAACTCCCTTCCGATAATGTAGCCGTCGAGTGGTACCCCGGTGCGGTCAAGGACCTCCCGGGCTGGGTTCGACAACTAGATTCTTCCTCCACATATGTTGAGCGCGTCTGGCATGACTTGGCAAGAGGTCGATGGGAGGCCAAAAACCATGGTGAGCTTTTATTACTGTCATTTTGTTTTGAATTAATTAGTGAAAATATCTCTTGGTAGCACACTTAACCTTTTGTGCTTATGTAGGCCTGGGGGAAGCCGTTTCAATGAGGTCGCCCCCGCCTGGCGAAATAGATATCTCAAAACCCGCCAAGGATAAGAAGAAAAAGGGAGACGCCGGTGGAGTCCCCGAAACCAAAAGTGGCGAAAGATCGAAAGCCTAAGGCCGACACAGTGGCTTTGACTCCCGAAGTTGCGACGATCCTTCGTGCTGAGGTCGAAGAAAGAGATGAGACTGAGGGTGAAGGTGATGCCTTCCAGTTAGTAACTCGGAGGGGACACGACATCGGTTCTTCGAATGTTATTGCATCGAAGGCTGCTAAGATGGTTTGATCTCGAGCCGAGAGGATCTCCGAAGGGAGCTCAGGCCCAGTCCCCGAATTGGCTAATGAAAAGAATGCATCTTGTGCTGAAAAGTACTCGATCATAGATCCCAAAGGAACCAACCCCGAAGCTCCTCGAAAAAAAGAGAAGGCCCCGATCGATCCACTCAGGGTGGTCGACGTGGGTGACTCTCCACAAGGCCCATCCTTTTCTAAAGGGCAGATACGGGATGCCCAGGGCATAAAGACTCCTGAAGCGGGGGCTTCCCACGGCGAGAAAGATATCTTCGAGGAATGCCTTGCTAGGATTGAAGAGGGCCCCGACCTCAGCGCCTCATTTATATTCGAAGGGGCTGATAGGCTTCGAAAGCATGTATATTTTATCTTTTAACAACTATGTTTGAGATTTAATCTGTGCCTCTCTAACTTTCTTTCTTCGTGATCAGGCTGTGATGCTCTATGACCAGGCTTTCTCCAAGTCTCAGGTAGAGCTTGCACGATGTGAAGACGAGCTTAGGAAGATCATGTTGGAACACGATGGCCTCAAGGCCCTCTATGTACGAAAAAGGGGGAACTTAAGGACCTTCGAGCCCGTTCGGAGGAGGCATCTCGAGAACGGGCTGATTTCATCGAGCAGGTAACATAGTATTTAAGGGCTTGTTTTACACTTACTCATTGTAGTGTTCTAATTCCTCAATTCAACTCTTGCAGCTCAGGCAGAAGGATGACCTGGTGGGGCAACTTCGGGAGGATCTTAGGGTCAAAGACACGAAGATCCTCAGACTGAAGCGGCGTATGGATGAGGTAGCCTCCAAGAAGGACACTCTTCGAGAGAAACTGACCTCGGCTGAGCACCAAATTCAAGGTGCAAAGGGATAAAACTGCCGTTATAAGGAGCTTCATGCTAAATCGGCTACCGAGTTGTCCAAAATCAAGTCCGAAGTAGATTCCCTCATTTCTTTGTATCGGACTGATGCTGCTGCTGCAAATACTCGGGCTAAGAAAGTATCCGCTAAAGCCGAGCTCTGGCTAACTCATGCTCTTGATCATGCTCGATTGGAATCTCGGAGGCAGGCTCTCGAGGAGATACACGCCAAAGGTTTTGATCTTTCTACCGAGATCGAGAAAGTAAAAGCCTTGGAAGAAGAGTCGGTTGCACTGATCATTTCCGACAAGGATTCTGTTAGTGGCTCGGAGAGTGGTGAAGACGAAGATGAGGTGCCTGAGGGGGAAGAGGCACCAACAGAATATTAGGCTTCTATTATTTTCCTTTTTTTGTGTAAGGGCTCCCTGTGGGAGTTTTGTAGACATATTTTTTATTCTTATTATAAATACAAAAAACTTTGTTTCATCTTTGTTGTTAATTTCTACCTTGCCTTTGTCCTTTTAATGTTATTGATGATCAGTCCGATGTATTGGTCTTGGAATATAAAACCCTTAGGTTTCATTTTCGATCAACGATCGGTAATAGGCGATTGCTTAGGGTCCGATCCTCGAGCTAATCTTTAGTTCAGGACTTTCGAGTTCGAACAAGGTGATGTCTCGAGCACAGTGTGCTTCAGCCTTTAAGTTCTTTTAGATATCGGCCTTTAGGCTCTTTTCAATTTGGCCCTTAGGCTCTTTTGAATTCGGCCCTTAGGCTCTTACATATCGGCCCATAGGCTCTTACAAATCGGCCCTTAGACTCTTTTCTAGATTGGGTCAATTCGACCTCTAAAATGGCCACAATTTTCCCCCATTCTGGCTAAAGACTTTTAAAAATTTATTTATGCCTTGGCATGTTTTTATATTCGTCCGACTTTTCGACGATTCGATTGATAAGGACCTCGATTACAAGTCGATGTGCAACGATAATTGAGTACCTCGTGAGGTTCTCTCAAAGGCTGATTTTCTCGAAGCCTTTACATTGTTCGGAGCTGATACTATCGAAGCCTCTTTGATTATGCCGAGGGTAGCTTGATTTAACCGGTTTTTTTGAAGTACTTGAAGGCCTTTAATTTTATGGCGGAAGTCGAACGTTTCGATCCGCATCATCTCAGCCGTAGACTTTTCATATGACCGTAGTCTTTATATTTGGCTGTAGCCTTTAGTCCCGGGTGAGATGAAATCGGCCTTAATATCGAGGGTATGCCTTTTTAGGGGTCTTACAAGTTCAAATATATAGCCTTAGCCTTAATATCGAGGGTATGTCTTTTTTAAGGTCTTACAAGTTTGAGTATGCCTCGTTGATGTATTATAAGTTTGAAGTTTCCTCATTGAGGTCTTATGAGTTTGAGTCTTTGATGACTCGATAAGTTGATTGTCGATGACAGTCCCCGAGTGTTCGGGAGTATTTGGCCCTTGAGCCGTTTTCGGTGAAAACAATAAATTTCTTTGAGCCACAAAGTGTTTTGATAAATAATAATGCTTCTTTGAATAATGCATCCATGTTTTTGCCCTCGGGGGCTCGACTATTCTACATGGACATGGTTCATTTGACCGTTTGGTCCATTACAACATTCTCCTATCGAGGCCCTCTTTGGCATAACTTGTTTTCTTCGAAAAGGTAACCTCCGAGGGTGATGCCCCCCAGTATTCGAGGCTGATTGAAAAAGAAGCCTTGAATACTTGTTGAGTTTTTTTTACGTAGCATATAGATGTTGCCTCGTTAAAAACCTTTCCAGTAAAATCCATTTTGGATAAAACCCGATCTAAGGGAAAAAAGAGTGCAACGCATGCTTTAAAACCCAAAGTCTTTAAGCTGAAGGGTGCTTCGATTCCTCTCAATCAAACACCTGTAACTAGTTAGTATGAAATATAAACGAAAAGAGAGAAGGTTATACCTTAGCAATAATAGCGTTTGAGCATCGATATGTTCTAATTTCTTGGCAGTTGCTCGCCTTCCATGGTGCTAAGATTGTAGGACCCTTTGCCTACTACTCCGAGGACACGGTACAGTCCTTCCCAACTAGGGCCTAGCTTCCCTTCATTTGGGTTTCGAGTATTTGGGGTGACTTTCCTTAGAACCAAATCCCCGACTCCGAAGTATCGAAGGTTTGTTCTTCTGTTTTAGTACCTTTCGATCCTTTGTTTTTGAGCGGCCATTCGAACTAGTGCGGCCTCGCACTTTTCATCTAGTAGCTTGAGGGCAGTATTCATGGCCTCGTTGTTTGAGTCCTCGGTGGCTTGCAGAAATCTGATGCTCGGCTCCTCTACTTCTACTAGTATCAATGCCTCGGACCCATATAACAAAGAGAACGAGGTCTCCCTTATGCTCGACTTCGAAGTTGTTCGACATGCCCATACTACTTCGGGCAACACTTCTCTCTACTTCCCCTTCACATTCTCTAACTTCTTCTTTAAGTTTTGAATGATAGTTTTGTTTTTGGACTAGTCTTGACCATTTTCACTTGGGTGATAGGGCGTCGATAAAGTCCTTTTGATTTTATGATGCTCGAGGAATTTCGTCACCTTGTTGACGATGAACTGCTTCCCATTATCACACATAATCTCGGAGGGGATCCCGAATCGACATATGATGTTGTCCCATATGAAGTCAATGACTTCTTTTTCTCTTATATTCTCGAAGGCCTACGCTTCTACCCATTTCGAGAAGTAGTCAATCATAAACAAGATAAATCTAGCTTTACCTGGTGCCGTTGGTAGGGGACCGACGATGCCCATCCCCTATTTCATGAACGACCACGGGGATAGGATTGAGTGTAGTTGTTCACCAGGTTGATGTATCGTCGGTGTGAATCTTTGGCATTTGTAACATCTTCGAACGAATTCCTTGGTGTCCTTTTCCATGCTATCCCAATAATACCCCGCTCTAATTACCTTTCGAACTAAAGAATCAGCACCAGAGTGGTTTCCACAAGTGCCTTCGTGGATTTCTCATAGCACATAGTCGGTGTCCCTCGGTCCCAAGCACACTTCCAGTGGCCCATTGAAGGTCCTCCTATACAATGTTCCATTCTCATTGAGTGAAAATCGAGCTGCTTTGGCTCAAAGGGACCTTGATTCTTTTGGGACCATGGGGAGCTTCCCATGTTTCAAGTAGTCGATGTACTTGTTTCTCCAATCCCATGTTAGACTTGTTGAGTTGATTTCTGCATGGCCTTCTTCGATCACCGACTTTGATAGTTGACGACAGTCCCTGAGATTATGTCATCTTCTTTAACCGAGGATCCCACGTCCACGAATGCATCAGCCTCGCTATTCTGTTCTCGAGGTATGTGGACCAGGGTCCACTCTTTGAAGCGATGCAATGTCACTTGAATCTTGTCTAAGTATCTTTGCATCCTGTCTTCTCGAATTCGAAGCTTCCATTAACTTGGTTAGCCACCAAAAGAGAGTCACATTTTGCCTCGATGACCTCTGCTCCTAGGCCCTTGGCTTGTTCGAGACCTGCAATTATGGCCTCATACTCGGCCTCATTGTTAGTCAACTTCGAAGTTTTTATGGATTTCCTAATTATGCCGCCCGTAGGAGATTTTAGAACTATACCGAGCCCGAACCCTTTCACATTCGTGGCACCATCAGTGAAGAGGGTCCATACCCCCGATGATGTGCCTATTTTCAAAAAGAGTTCTTTTTCTATTTCGGGCACGAGGGTAGGCATAAAATCAGCCACGAAACATGCCAAAATTTGAGACTTGATAGCCGTTCGAGGTCGATATTCAATATCGTACCCTCCAAGTTCGATTGCCCATTTGGCCAATCAGCACGATAATTTGGGCTTATGAAAGATGTTTCGAAGTGGATATGTAGTTAACACACATATATGATGACATTGAAAGTATGATTTCAACTTCCTAGATGCACTTACTAATGCGATAGCTAATTTTTCTAAGTGCGGAAACCTGGTTTCAGCATCTCCTAGGGTCCGACTTATGTATTAACCCGGAATTGCATACCTTGTTTTTCTCGAACCAACACGCCACTTACCGCAACTTTGGACACGACCACATACAAGTATAGTGTTTTATCCTATTTCGGGGTATGGAGTAAAGGTGGGCTCGAGAGATACCATTTTAATTCTTCCAAGTCCTGATGGCATTACGGAGTCCACTCGAAGTTGTTTTTCTTCCTGAGAAGGGATACAAAGTGATGACTTCGATCTGATGACCTCGAGATGAATCGACCTAAGGTTGCTATCCACCGTTCAGTCGCTGTACTGCTTTCACATTGTTTACCACGAGGATTTCCTCGATGGCTTTGATTTTATCGGGGTTGATCTCGATCCCCCTGTTGACAACATGAAGCCCAAAAATTTTCCCGAGTCGAATCCAAAAGCACATTACTCGGGGTTGAGCTCCATGTTGTATCTTCTTAGGATATCGAATGTTGCCTGCAAATGAGTCAAATGTCCTCTGCGCGCAGGGAATTAACTAACATGTCATAAATGTAAACTTCCATAGACTTGCCTACTTGATGTTCGAACATCTTATTAACTAGGCGTTGGTATGTAGCTCTTGCATTTCTTAGTCTGAAGGGCATTACATAATAGCAATATGTGCCATACTTCGTGATAAACGAAGTCTTTTCCTGGTCCTCCGGGTTCATTTGAATTTGATTGTACCCGGAGTAGGCATCGAGAAAAAGTAAGGATCTCGTGGCCAACCGTAGCATCGATTAGACAGTCGATGTTCGGTAGTGGGAAGGAATCTTTAGGGCATGCTTTATTCAAACCTTTGTAATCGACACACATTCTTAGTTTATTTCCCTTTTTAGGGACTACTACTATGTTAGCTAGCCATTCAGGGTATTTTACTTCCCTAATGGATACTACTTTAAGAAGCTTAGTTACCTCATCTTTGATGAATGTATGTTTTACCTCGGATTGAGGCCTCCTTTTTTTCTTCACTAGTTTAAACCTGGGATCGACACTCAATCGATGAGTGGTTACCTATGGTGGGATCCCTGTCATATCTAAATGGGACCAAGCGAAGAAACCAATGTTATCAATAAGAAATTGAATAATTTTTTTCCTGAGTTCAGGGGTTAGTCCCGTTCACAGGTATATCTTTCATTCTGGAAGATGCTCGATCAATACGGCCTGCTCGAGCTCTTCGACTGTGGACTTCGTTGCATCTGATTCCTGGGGGGCAACGAAGGCTCGACGGGTGAGGAAGTCTTCTTTTCCGTCCTCGACCACATGTTCATCGATCACCTGTCCCTCGGGCTCAATCGAGGGTATGGGATGTGATTGCTATTTAGCTACCTGTTCGCCTTTTGATTTCTCCGAGGTAGATGGAGCCGATACTGGTGCCAAGTCATGCACTACGAACATCTTTTTGGCTGCATGATGCTCTCCATACACCATTTTCACACCATCCTTTGTTGGTAACTTCATCATTTGATGAAGGGTTGACGGTACCGTCTTCATGCTATGAATCCATGGCCTTCCAAGTAAGGCGTTGTACCTCATGTCACCTTTGATGACATGAAATTTGGTGGCTTGAATGGTCCCGGCCACGTTGACTGGGAGGATGATTTCCCCCTTCGTTGTTCACTCGCCATGTTGAATCCATTCAGGATTCGAGAGGCGGGTATGACATGGTCGAGCAACCCGAGCTGCTCCACGACCCTCGACCTGATTATATTGGCCTAACTACCTGGATCCACGAGAACACGTTTAACTTGAATTTTATTTAAAAGGATAGAGATTACCAATGCATCATTATGAGGCTGAGATAGGGCCTCGATGTCTTCCTCGCTGAATGTGAGGGTGTCCTCGGGAATGTAGTCCCGAGATCGCTTCTCCCTTATGATGGATACTTTTGTTCGTTTGAATATGGGTCCCTATGGGACGTCGATTCCTCTGATGATCATATGAATGACATGTTGCGGCTCTTCCTGTTCATTCTTTGTATTTGCATCTCTTTCTCGAAAATGGTTCTTGGCCCGGTCTCTGAGGAACTCTCGAAGGTGCCTTTCGTTGAACAAACGGGCTACCTCCTCTCGAAGCTGTCTGCAATCCTTGGTCCTATGACCGTGAGTGCCATAGTATTTGCACATTAAGTTGGGGTTCCTATGGGAAGGATCTGATTGTATGGGCTTGGGCCACCTGGTATCTCTGATCTTGCCTATGGTTGATACGATGTCTGAGGCATCAAGGTTGAAATTGTACTATGACAATCGGGGTGCCTCCAATGGCCCCGTATGCCTGTTGAACCCGATTTTTCTCATAATTCCCCGGGAATTTTGGCCTCGTTCCGCCCTTCGATCATTTCAAGGTATATTATGCCACGAAGCGTTTCTTCGGTCTTCGACATAGGGTTGGTATCTTTCCTTGTTCGATCTCGTCTCGACATAGACTCAATTGATAATACCGTTAATTCCCCGGCAACGACGCCAAAATTTGATCACACTCAACTAT
>ML342505.1:0-16976 GCA_005239505.1 Nicotiana paniculata | reverse complement strand
CAATTAAGGTCCATATTAATTTAGAATCCTAAAGCATGGTATCTAGGTGATAACACAAAGACAGATTATTGCATACCTCAGAGAGGAAGTCTTAATCAGGCTTGCCTACTTGTTTGAAGCATACTGACAGTTAAACATGATCATAAAGACAGCTCTGATTTTATCTATTTTAAGTTAATTACCTAAGGCTTGCCTAAATGTTGGATAACATGCAACAATTATTCAGATTTGTTAATGACTCTAGGTTGTTTATAGCTAATAACATGCGATTCTAGGTGTAAAGATGTACAAAGACTAATTACCGATTGTTGAGAAAAGGGGATTGTTCTGTGTTTAGACTAAATGTAGTTAAATAGATACGATCCTATAGCATGATATCTAATGCAGCATGATGCGTAATAACTTAAACAGGATTTCTAAATGCACATAGAATCATAGCATTATGCACAGTTTCAGGAATAGCATAGGTGATAGATTTTAATCGTTGTCTACCTAAAACAGGATCTCTACGTGCATAACATGATGAGACATGATTACAACTTATTTATCCTAAGACAGTACTTCTAGTGAAATTTCAGAACATGGGCAGAATCACGTAATAGCAACTTATTTTATTGTTTATCCTATAGCCAAGATTTCTAAGCGTAGATGAGATGCTGAATACACATACATTCTAAGCAGAATGATATCTAATGCATGGCATGGTGCACCTAAACATGGCTGCTATTGCGCATAGAAAGATAATAAAACTAGAAACATGGTCTCTACCCTTAATTATACTACAACATGCATATCACCTACCCATTTTTACTATCCGACCCTAGAGTTGTTTACAATTGATTATTACAGGCCATTGAATACGAATTACACAACTGAAATAGAAGAAAAATAAGAAGTTAATTATAGGGAGCCTACAAAATAGGCTCAAGTCTCCAAGTCCTCAATGCCAGGTATTATTTCACAACCTTCTCATAATCCGGGTGTGTTAGAATTCCCTAAGGACCTCAAGGGCTCCCAGGCAGTGCTCAGACCCAAATTTCATACCCAAATTAGAGTAAGTGCAGTGTGGAATGGCCAGCCTCTGTGTGTCAAAGTTCAGAGGGAGCTCAAGGGTCCCCAGGCAATTCTCACACAGAAGAAGCAGAACCTAGATTTATAAGAGTATATGTAAGAGTGCTTTTTATTTTTTAAAAGGGTCTAAGTGTCACGACCCAAATTTCCCTCCATTGGGTATCGTGATGGTACCTAGTCCCTAAGACTAGGTGCCATCACGATACCCAACAGAGGGAAATTTGGGTCGTGACAAGTTGGTATCAGAGCCCTAGGTTCATAGGTGCTACGAGTCATAAGCGGGTTTGGTACAGTCTTGCGAATCGGTACATAGACATTTGTACTTATCTTTGAGAGGCTACAGAACTATAAGGACAATTTCACTTCCTTCATTTCTATCGTGCGAGTTCATTGATCTTGAAGTTTGAAATTATCATTCCATTCTCTCACCTATGGTGAGGACACGAGCGGCGATTCCGGATGATGCTACCCCGAAGCAAATGTCACAAGGGTCAGAGACAGAGGCCAACGAGGTGCAGGTGCCGCAGTTAAGATGCCTACCAGAGCAGCCATTGAGGAGTCGCCAGTAGTCCTAGTTAGGGGACAGGTACTGGGGGTGCATGTTGCTACCCCGGACTTCAGAGGATCGGAGCGCAGTTTTGAGTACAATTGGTACATTAGTTCGGGCAGGGTTGATTCTAGTGCACCAGTTGCTTCACAGATCAGGGGAGTAGTTCAGACTCCCACCATCTACACTCCAGAGCAGCGAGATCATATTGGTCAAGTTCCAGTTGTCAAGTCAGTACAACATGTGGTTTCAGTTCAGCCAGTGGTTAGGACAGCAACATCAGAGGTAGAGCACCTTGGGATTTAGAGGTACTAGAAGTACCACCCTTCTATCTTTCAATGGATTGGCGGCGGAAAATTACTCTAGTCCCTAAGACTAGGTGCTATCACGATACCCAACAGAGGGAAATTTGGGTCGTGACACTAAGTAAGAAAACAGTTTTGGGAAAGGGTAAGTAAGAAAACAGTTTTGAAGAGGGAAATTTGATTGGAATAGAAGTTCAACATCATGCAAAGGACCAGGGATAGTCCAACAATCACAAACAGGGGTAATGGGATTTGAGGGACAAATACAGAGCATGTGAGGGTAAACATGTAGCAGGCAGACACACATATAGGCATTCAATCAGAAGCTTCTAAGGGTTCAGAGGATTAGGGGTACAGTAAAGTACTAGGTTAGATTAACACCAAAACAACTAAGACCGTGATTAAACTAATGTACCAGTCATAGGCATGGAGATTCACGTAAGAAGCAGGTGCTAAGTATATAGAAACATGCTGGTCATAAACAAGTAAAGCCTAACTTAACATTTGAATGGAGTTCAGGATCCTAGATACATGTTGAATAATAAGTAAAAGCAAATTAGAAACATACTGAATTACAACATTAATAGAAACATGTTGGTTTGAGGACTGAAATCTAAATTAGAACATACAAGTAAAGTGAAGAAAGCAGTAACACAAACTGGAAGTAGGAGATGTACAATAGTTAGCCTTGACTTGCAGCCGGCTATCTTAGAATAACAGTAACTAGCACAGAAGAAAGAGAGAGAGCAGAGAGTTTTTTTTAAATTGTGAGAGAGAGATTTGAACAGATCAATTCGTGTGTGTGTGCCATGGAATGAATAGAGTATATATATAGTTTGAAACTAGGTGAAAATAAGGTAATAATTAGACTGCCCAGTAATTATGGAACTCAAAGAATCAATTAGTTGCAAAATCAGTACTAGTACTCCCCTAATTAAGGGAGTTAAATTTCAAACGGTTAGAACAGGTAACAAGTAAGGAAAGGAATCGTGTATAACAAAAAAGGAAAGATTTCGAACATAGTAAGCACAGAGTAGGAAATTGGGGTCAGGTTTTAATTAAAATACTACTGTAAGAATCAATTGATAGTAAAAACAATCATGTAACAAGTCAAGAAGTAACTAAAGGTCATAAAAAATATTATCATGGGAAATCAATTAAAGGAAATCAATCACAGGAAATTAGTGTTACTCAAAGGAAAATACCACCATTTTAAGGAAATACTCAAAAATCAGGCTATCAGTATTACTCAAAGAAAAATACTCGAAAATCAGTAAAGAGTATGGTGTAAAACCATTAAAGCACTAATCATACTTATTCAGAGATTCAAAAATGGTAAAACTATACTGGAGTAACACATATTAAGCAAAAATCAGAAACCCTAATCACGAAATTAGGGATACATATCATAAAATAGCAGATAATTAAAGGAATCCATAGATAATCATAGCCTAGGCAGAGGCGACAAAGAATCAAAAATCGTGATCAGTTATTATAGAGAAAGAAATCACAAAACACATAGAGTATACACGCAAGCAAGGTAGTCATGCTAGAATAGGTAAACAACGTTGCAAAATAAACTCAGATTCGCATATTGAACCCAGAAATTTGGTGCTTTTTTATCAAAATGAATAAAACAAAAAGAGAACGGCTCAAATAATTCTTAAACACAATAAAATCACAAAAATAATACTAAGAAACTAGAGGAAGAACTATTTTAAAAAGAATCTTGAAACCCTAGTTTTGAGAAATAAAGAGTCGTTTCAGAAAACAAGAAGATCTTTGAGGAAAACATGGAAAAACCTCAGAATACGTATAGATCTGTGATAGATCTAAAAGGATCGGGAGGTTTAAATTTAGGGTTTCCAAACAGAGCCCAGAAAGGAGAAGAGAAGAACTCGAAACTGCCGGTTTTAACCGGAAAGTGTAAAGATCTTATTCGGACGGCCATGGGTAGCCGGAAAGATGGCATGAGATTGGAGATGGTGAGTGTACTGCCTCTGATTCACTTGATGACCTCAAAACAGTGACACACGTTCAAGGGGGGAGCCATAAGGCTGGTAGGTGGTCGAATCGTCATAGATTCTGGCAGGACGATGGCCGGAGAAGGGCCAGATCTACTGGATGGAGTTGAAGGGATGAGAGACAGTTGAGAGAGACGGCTCATAAGTGAGAGGGAGAGAATGAGAGACGGGGGGTAGTCTTAGGTTAATTATGGTAAGGGGATCTGGACTATTGATTTGAATTAATCAACGGCTCATATTGAGTGGGGGATTGGGTCGGATAGGATTTTAGGTTTGGGATGGGTTATTGGATTAATTAATTGGTTTAGGGGTCCGGATTAATTAGGCTGAATTTTAAATAAAGAAGGGATGTTTGTTAAATACCCATTAAAATTAGACAAATAATTAATAACAATAGCTAACAATCATATAAAATGAAATTAAGGCTAAATAGGTGAAATTAAGGTAACTAATTAATATAGAAAATATAAAATGAATAAATATTGAATTAAAATGGCATAAAATGTACAATTAGGCTATAATTACAAAATTGTTGTAATTATAGCCAAATAATGCCAATTTGGCCAATTTGTGAAATAATTAATCCTAATAGGATTGAAAATGATATATTAAGCTGGGAAATATTTTGAAATCATTTATAATACAATCTATGAATAATTATTGAATATAGACATACTGAATAAAGAGTGATTTTGAAGATAAATATGCAAATTTTAAAATAGTTTGAGGAAAAATTGGGTATCAACAGTACCACTGAAAATCGTAGGATGAAGTCCACTAAATCTCTCCAACCTACGATGCTCATCATCTGCCAAAGTTGGGACCACAAAATTTTGGGCTTGGGCAACCGGCTAGGCTGGAGCTGCCCCCGGTGCCTGAAACCCCTAGGTAACCTGCTCAGGTGTTCAGGCAACTGGAGTCTGAGTGCCTCCCCCGGCCTGAGAAGTAGCGGCAGTAGAAGACATAGTGACTGCCTGTGCAAGACCAATGCACACAGTCAGAATCTAAGTAAGGGTCTCCTAAAGACCCGGAATCACAATAGGCACTGTCAGTGCCTGAGCCTGCCCCGCTGGAATCTCAACAACGGGAACCTAGTCCTGAATAGTAGGAGGGTCCACAGGTACTGCCCCGGCTGCTGCGCAGGCTGCGCCCCTCGCTCTGCCCCGGACTCGACCCCTCGCTGGTCCAACTGGTGTCTGATCACCCTAATCGGTAGCGCGAGTCCTCACCATCTGTGAGAGAATGAAACAATAGAAGTTTAGTTCCAGAAATCAACAGATTCGCACAACAGAATTCAAGAATGTGAGATTTTTCCTAAGGGTTCTATAGCCTCTCGAAAATAAGTACAGACGTCTATGTATCGATACGCAAAACTCTACTAAACCTGCTCATGACTGGTGAGACCTATCTAACCTAGAGCTCCGATACCAACTTGTCACGACCCCAAATCCTTAGTTGTGATGGCGACTGTCATGGAATCAGGCAAGCCACACATTTCGTTGAATCCATTTTTTAAAAGAATTCATAAATTTAGAAGCAGAATATTTATAATAATCCGTTTGAAAGTTTAACAACATTTAAAGCATATTTCAAAATCCAACCCCGAATCTAGTGTCACCAAGTCACGAGATACTACAACGTACAAATGTAAAAATAGAGGAAATGACAACATAGTCTGTAATAATAGAAGAGCGGCAGAAAGATAAAGAAGGAGAAGACGAGGTCGCGATCGCCAACTGCTACCTCGATGACTCCGAAGAAACTCTGACAGCTGCTCAGTATCCACTACCGGGTCCCAGTGTACCTAGATCTGCACACAAGGTGCATGGGGTAATGTGAGTACACCAACTCAGTAAGTAACGAACCCAACCTATGGGCTGAGAGGTAGTGACGGACTAAACCTCGGGATTTACAATAAACAGTGTACAGAAATTAGACATGCTAGTAGTTTATTAGAAAATATACAAAATATGCCAAGTATGCCGGAGTACTCTACATGCCATCATATAAATATATGAAACCAGTGTGGAAATGCACATAGTGCTCACAACCCTCACACGCCAGTCCACTCAGTACCGTATATGGCTCTCGCGCCCAGGGAAGGTCCATCCCGGAATGTACATAATAATCGGTGATTGTAGTCACTTGGTACTGAGGAAAAAGGCCAATCCAGCCCCACGGAGAAGATCCATCTCCGGAACACAACACGCGGACAAGATCCATGTCCAGGGACGATCCATCCCTCACATATCATCAACTTCGGACAAGTTCCATGTCCAGGGAAGATCCATCCCTCAATATCAATGCGCTCACTAGGGGTGTAAAGACTCCAGAGGGGCCCTATTGGCCCAAATGCTATATCAAGCCAACGAAGGCATGATTAAAGTATCGCTGCGGCGTGCAGTCCGATGTCATAACTGTCTCAACAACAAGCTCTCGGTCTCACTCAGTCATTACTCTCCAATCTCAGTCATATGGCTCACAGATGTATAAATCAACCCGAAACAATGATAAATATGCATATAATTAACAATACTGAGACTGAGGTATGAAATGATATGCTATAACATGACTGAATATATGAAATCAAATAATCACAAGATGAGACAGTAATATACGACCACTTGGGTCTCAGCATCTTCGACGTGAAGCCTTAGCATTTATACTTAACATGATTCCTAACACGTTCACATTTACCACATTAATAGACATGAGGATATCAATCTGTAATAACTACTACACTGTGCCATGGGATGAGCCAGCCCATAAATGCTCAGTGCACGCCCACACACCCGTCACTTGGCATGTGCATCACCTCAATTATAGTCAAATATCGTGTAGTTCGAGGTTTCGAACCCTCAGAACCAAGTTTGGAAACGTTAATTACCTCAAAATCGGCTAAGATCCTAGACCTCAATGTATTTTCCTCTAAACTCGGCCTCCGAGTGCTCCAAATCTACCAAAAATCAGATTCATATCATTATTATATGCCAAGGGACGAAGCCCATTTGAACATTATCAAAATTACACAAAAATCCCGAACTTGGCCAAACCCGATCCCCGGACTCACATCTCGGAATCCGATAAAATTTAAACCACAAGAATCCTCATCCTCCCACGAGTCTACACATACCAAGAACATCAAAATCGGACCTCAAATGACCCCTCAAATCCCCATTTTAAAGTCCCTAATTACCCAATCTACACCCTGATTTTCCCTTAATTTCACCCTATTTCAGTCCAAAAATCACATGGAAATGAGTTTTAGGTTCAAATATATTACCTCAACGAAGAAATCTCGAAATCCCTCTTCAAAACCCTTCAAAAGCTTCAAACCCGTGTAGAAATGGTGGAAGAATGACCCAAAAATCGCTAAGGGTCCTATTTATATGTTCTTCCCAGCGATGATCGCACCTGCGGTCCTTCTCTCGCACATGCGGACCCGCACCTGCGGTCCCAAGTGCGCACCTAAGTGTTTCACTTAAAAGGCCATTTTCCGCACCTGCGACAATTCCTCCGCACCTGCGACTCTGCAGGTGCGGTCCAGGTCTCGCACCTGCAACTTTCCTTCAGCCCGACCAATTCCGCACCTGCACATGCTGGCCCGCACCTATGACATCGCACCTGCGACTACCCTTCCGCAGGTGTGGCCACACCAGAAGCCTGGCACCAGCAGCTTCTTCAGCTGTATTTTTCAACTTTAATCCTTCCGATGACTATCCAAAATCATCCCGAGCACCTCAGGACCCCAACCAAAAACACAAACAAGTCATAAATGATCACCCAAGCTTAGTCGAACCCTCAGAACACCCAAAATAACATCAAAACACTAATTCGACTCATGATTCAAGCCTAAGAATCCTAAAACTTCCGAAAATCCTCTACGATGCCAAAACTAACAAAAACTCGTCCGAATGACCTGAAACTTTGCACACATATCCAATATGACCCTATGAACCTGCTCCAACTTCTAGAATTTCATTCTGACCTGGATAGCTAATTTTCAACTGCCGACCGAAAATCGCCAAAAACTTAATTTCGCCAGTTTAGTCTAATTCTACTCCGGACATCAAAACCACATTCTGAACACACTCCTAAGTCCTAAATCACCTGATGAAGCTATCCAAGCTATAAAGTCCACATTCCGAGGTTGTTTACCTATAAGTCAACTCCTGATTGACTTTTCCAACTATTAAGCTCATCTAAGAGACTAAGTGCCTCAATTTTCACCACGACTACTCCGAACCCGAACTAATCGACCCAACACATCATAATTAGGTTATATAGCATATGACAAAGCTGAAACAAAGGAAATGGGGCTAATCTCACAAAACGACCGGTCAGGTCGTTACACAACTATAATTATTCCAAATTATGCAGAGTGGAGAATACATACCAAGTAATCTTGATAATTCAGGTTCTTCATTGAGAAATCTCTTATGTAAGTCTGAATTTTTCAAGAAAATAGAGATAATATCATTAGAGATTAATGAGTCATTTTATCATATGGCAGAAGAGTATACTATTGAAAGTATGAGACTGAGCAAAATCTAATCTAATTTTGTACAAAATAAAATTTACAGATTTTCTAACCAAAATTTTTTTTCATTCATTTTTTTTCAATTTTTTTCGATTCTAAGTTTGAACTGGTCCTCTTAGGTGATCTTTCTTCATCCCTAATCCTAACATGTTCCTTCCAAAGTGATCTCTACTTAGAGCTTTTGTGAAGATGTCAGTTATTTGCTTGTCAGTAGCACAAAACTCCACAGTAATCAAACCTTTTCATAGTTGTCCCTAAAAAGTGACGCCTCACATCTATGTGTTTAGTCCTTTTGTAATGAACCGGGTTCTTGATCATACTAATTGCACTAGTGTTATCACAAAATATGGGGATACTACCTACATCAATCCCAAAATCCATTAATTGTTGGTTGATCCACAATAATTGAGCAAAACATGAGGCAATAAGCCATAGAGTTTTGCTTTTTGGTGGCTCAAGACACAAGACATGAGCCAAGAAAGTCTGTCATACCTGAGGTGCTCTTTATATCCACAAGAAAACTTTCATAATCAGCATCAGCATATCCCACTAGATTGAAATTACTACCTTTTGGATGCCATAAACAAAGGTCAGTGGTACCTTTTAGGTATCTCAAAATCCTCTTGACAACAGTCAAGTGAGACTCCTTTGGATTTCCCAGAATTCTAGCACAAAGGCCTACACTGACAACAATGCCAGGTCTACTAGCAGTGAGATACAACAATGAGCCAATCATTCCCCTATACAACTTCTAATCAATACTTGAACCAAGTTCATTGATATCCAACTTTGTAGTTGTTGCAATAGGGGTGCCAATTTCTTTGGAATCTTCAATTTAAAAACTTTTAAGAAACTCTTTTACATACTTCTGCTGATGGATCATAGTTACATTTGAATTTTGTTTAATGTGTAAGCCTAAAAATAAATTAAGCTCACCCATCATGCTCATTTCAATTCACTCCCCATTAGCTTAGCAAATTCTTTAGTTAACTTATCAGTAGTTGCTCCAAAGACTATATCATCAACATATATCTGAACTACCAAGAGATATGTACCTTTTTCTTTCATGAATAAAATATTATCAATTTTACCTCTCTTGTAGCCATGCTCAAGAAGGAATTTTGATAATCTTTCATACCATGCTCTTGGATCCTGCTTGAGTCCATAAAGTGTTTTATCAAGTTTGTACACATAGTTGGGACATTTATTGATTTTCGAATCCTGGAGGTTGCATGACAAATACTTCTTCCTTTAGATAGCCATTGATGAAGGCACTCTTGACATCCATCTGATGGAGAGTGAATTCCATGTAAGCAGCAAAGGCTATAGGGATTCTTATTGCGTCCAACCTTGCAACTAGAGCAAAGGTTTCATCATAATCTATGCCCTCCTCTTGACTATATCCTTGAACCACCAATCTTGCCTAGTTCATTGTAACTGTTCCATATTCATCAAGTTTATTTCTAAAGACCCATTTTGTGCCAATTTCTAATATGTCCTTGGGTCTTGGTACCAAATGCCAAACTTTAATTCTCTCAAATTGGTTGAGTTCATATTGCATTTCATTCACCCAGTCTGCATCCTACAAAGCCTCAGTAACATTTTTAGGTTCAATAAGATATAAGAAAGCATCAAAATCACAAAGATTCTCCAATGAGGATCTGGTTTTGATTCCAGAGGTTGGATCGGTGTTCTCAATGGGATGAGAACTTTGATACTTGTAGGGTTTCACAACCAACTGGTTTTCTTTAGATGTTCCTTGAATGTTTTGTTGTTGAGGAACATGTTCATGGACAGGTTCCCTTGAGGTTTGAAGATCACTTCCTCTTTGTTCTATTCCCCCAGTCATGTTACCCTGGGTGGAAGGACCTGTTCCATCACCTATTCCTTCATCTAGTGCAGCTTCAGCCTGGGCTGTGGTTTCATTTGAGTTTCTTACTAGCCCAATGGCTTCATCATCATGCTCATGCCTCTAAGAAAGAATGTTAGTTTTATCAAAAACCACATGTTCACTTTCTTTTACACACATAGTTCTTTTTTTATAAATCTTATAAGCTTTACTATGTGAAGAATATCCCAAGATTACTCCCTCATCACTTCTGGGATCAACCTTACCTAGGGAGTCTCTACCATTATAGTGCACAAAGCACTTGAATCCAAAAGCCCTAAGATGGTATATGTTTGCCTTTTTCCTTTTAAGTAACTCATAGGGAGTCTTCTCTACAAGAGGTCTAGCCATGCACCTATTTATGATGCAGCATGAAGCTTTTCATGGCTTCTGCCCAGAAACTATGGGGCAGTTTACTAGAAAGAAGCATAGTCCTAGACATATCTTCAAGTGTACTATTATTTCTTTAAACTACTCTATTTTGTTGTGGAGTCCTAGGAGCAGAAAAATTATTATCTATGCCATGCTCATCACAAAATTCAGCAAATTTAGCATTCTCAAATTCAGTACCATGATCAGACCTAATTGATGCAAGTTGATTACCTAGTTGTTTCTGAGTTTTTCTAACAAAATAATTAAACATGTCAAATACTTCATCTTTAGATGTTAAAAACATTGTCCAAGTAAACCTAGAATAATAATCAACAAGCACCATCACATATCTCTTACCACCTCTGCTTAATGTTCTCATTCGACCACAAAGATCATATGTACCAGTTTCATCGTCCTGATGGTGCTTACAATTTTCTTGCTTTTAAAAGAGGATCTTACATGTTTCCCTCTTGCACAAGCCTCACAAATTTTATCTTTATTGAACTTGATGTTAGGCAGCCCTATAACCAGGTCCTTGGAGACTAATTTGTTGAGTTGAATTAGACTGGCATGTCCAAGTATCTTGTGCCAAAGGAAGGGATCATTATCCAACACACTTAAGAAAGTGAGTTCATTTTCTGAAAGTGTGGACAGATCTACAATATATATGTTGTTTACTCTTTTTTCCTGCAAAACAATCTTATCAGTGGTAAGATTAATCACAAAGCACTTGGTAGAGGTGAATTCTATCATGTTACCTCTATCACAAAATTGTGATATAGTTATTAGACCGTACTTTAGTCCATTTATCAAGTAGACGTGCTCAATAGAGTGAGAATCAGTCTTACCTACCTTTCCAACCCCAATGCTCTCACCTTTATTTCCATTTCCAAAGGAGACAATACTTCTTTTAAGGTCCTCAAGTGAAAGGAACTGGTTCTTCTTTCTTGTCATGTGCTTTGAGAAGCCACTATCCATATACCATATTTGGTTGCTCCCCTTCACTTGGACCTGCAAAATGAAATCGGGGGTTAGTCTTAGGAACTCAAACTAGTTTTGGTACCTTTCTATAGGCAAAATGATGAATCAAATTCTTTTTATCCCAACTTGGTAGCCTATTCTTCCCTTGAACAAATTCTTTGTTCTTTTGACTTGCCTTTTCTTTTGCAGTGCATTCACTTTTATAGTGACCTGTCTTACAACAGTGTGTGCAAATATTTTTATCAGAAAGTGTGAGGTACTTGCTTTTGGGATCCCATTTAGATGGTAGATTCCTAAAGCCAAGTCCTCTTCTTTTGCTACTATGATCTTCCTGTATCCATGAAAGTGCATCGAAGGATCTGTTCCATTTACATGTTCTGTCCAGCTCATGCTTGACCTTGCTTAGATCATCCTTTAGAATTCTTACCTGCTCATCCCTCTTATACAACTCATCTTTCATTTTTCCTACATTTTATTCTAGAGTGAGTTGTGTGTGATCAGCTGTCTTCTCACTTGTTCCGAATTTCAGTTTTAGATTTTCAGATCTAAGTTCTAGAACATTTGAATTAAGTGCATGAACCTTGTTCTTCAAAGCAGTATTTTCACTTACAGTTTCACTAACCCTAAGTTCCAAGGTTTGCACTTTGCTTTCAAAATCATACGTTCTTTAGACAGTTGTTCCTTTTCATTATTTACATCCTCAGATTCATCAATTAGATCTAGAAGTAACTCAGATAGCCTTTCTTTAGACAGAAATTTAATCTTGTCTTTGAGATGAATTACACTCACCTCAGTTTCCTCTTCAGATTCTCCAATGGCCATAAGTGCTTGTTCATCCCCATCATCGTCTGAGCTTTCTCCCCAAGAACCATAGCCTTGGTTGATCTTTGTTTTTCTTGGGTTGAACCTGTTCTTTCTTCCTGTTCCTTCGTTCAGCTCTTTCCTTCTTCTATTCAATTTCTCGTTGAGGTTAGTTCTTGCTGTGGTGATCATTCTTCCCACACTTGTAGCATCCTTCATTCGTTTACTTTTCAGGAACCTTTGACTTGTTGTAGCTTCCACTTATTGAAGGACCCTTTCCTCTCCTTATGTACTTTGAATTCCTTGGTGAACATAGCCATTCCATCATTTTCTAGATCAAAATCTTCGGTGATTCTGAGTTCCTTTCCTTCTTAAGTACATCCATTTTCATATTTTGTCTCCTAAGTTCATAGGCAGTAAGATTTCCAATTAATTCATCCAGTGGGAGGATGTCAATGTTCTTCGATTCCTGAACGGCAGTGATATTGCTCTCCCAAGTAACAGGCAGAACCCTTGTCAAAATCTTCTCGACTTTATCTTCTTTAAGGATAATCCTTCCAAGAGACTTTAGTCATTTGTCAATGTGGTGAACCTTGTGTACATCTCTTAAATGATTTCTCTTTCCTTCTTAGTAAAGTTCTCATATTTACAGTAGAATTCCTATGGACCTCTTCACCTGAGGTGTTCCTTCATGAGCCACTTGCAGAGTGTCCCAAATTTCTTTAGCAGTGGTAAAACTTTGAACTCTACTGTAGTCATCTAAACCAATTCCACAAACAAGCCATTTTTTGGCTTTAGCATTCTTCTCCCATATTTTCAAGTCCTCAGTAGTGCAGTCAACTCTAGTCTTTGGCACATCTACTCCTTCAGTATTTTTCTTCAAGGTGGCCAGTGGACCATCGGTGACAATGTCCCATTGCTCATAGTCCTCTCCTATAATGTGATCTCTCATCCTATTTTTCCACCAGGAGTAGTATTGTCTTTTAAGAGTGGTGGCCCATTAGTGGATTTCCCTTTCCGGTTTCTAGGTGGTGCACTCATCTTGATCTTCTCCTAAGGTGTTAGCCTCTTCAAGGATAACCCGCTCTGATACCAATTGATGTTTTATACTTCAATACCACACAAGAGGGGATGATTTGATAGGTAAAAAACCATGACCTACTACTCAGTAGGATTTTCCCCAATACTTCACTAAATCACTGAGCCAAAACAGCATTTATACAACTATTTGTAAACCTAAGGATTAACTTTAATCCTGTTCTGGAAACCAGCCTCTAACGGTTGCGACAACTTCAAGTTAACTCTAACTTGAATACTCAGAGTACCTAATAAAATTTCCTCTAGATAAAGTTGAAAAGTATAATTTAAAAACGACATACTACAATTGAACTAGAATAAAATACAGACACTTGAAACTGGTTCTTTTATCTGGTTCATGTAGCTTCAGCTTCGCACACTTGAATTACATAAGAATTGCTTGCAAAATACCTTGCTATTGGTCTCAACTCGCGTTTAATTTTTGCTTTTGTGTATACCTATAAAATGAGAACATCCTACAATATATAGGGTTAGTGGATTAAGAGATAACTAGCTAATGCTACTCTTCCTTGGTGGAAGAGCTCTGGTTATCCTCAACTTCTAACTCCTCCCTTATTTTGGATAGTGTTCTCTTTGAGTAAGGTGTCCTTCTTCTAATAAATTATGCAACCTTTTTGATCAGGAGATATCAGATATAATAAGTTAAGTTTATCTCCTGCACATGCATCCCTTATGCTCGAATCTGCTCTTGTCTGTGTACATAGGGGATGAACCTGGTTCATGCCTGAGTTTCCTTTGTTAATCTTAAAAACAAAACTTCACTTGGGCCAACACACCATATCACCATTTATCAATGTCAAGTACCACACATACAATCCGTTGCGGGGGCGCAACCCGATCCACCATATCATTTTATCAATGTCAAAGTTCGTCCTTATTCCACCATTTCAATTCATTACCTTTCAATTTGCTTTACAGCGTGCAACCTGCTCCCCAAATAATTTCAATTAACATAAACAAATATGATAGCCCAATTTACAAGAATTCTACATCAAGAGAGTAAAGGTACAAGGCAATAAAGTACCACATAATAATCAAAGAATCTATAATAATTTGAAGTTATCAACTTTACAAGTGTATCGGTATCAAACTAAACAAACTCACACAAATAAAACTACATCCTAGAATGCAACAAACATTACAAAATAATAGGACAAGGAAAACATGTGAAAATCAAGATGTGCAAGTAAAACAATTAAAGGATATTAGAAAATAAGGATGGGGTCATGGAAGGGACGAATAATTTAGTACGAGATTAATTAAATGACAAATAACAATCATGGCATAAAACTCAAATAAAACATGTAACAATTAAGGCATGGAACAAGATAATTCATGAAATAACAAAAAATATGGAAAACAGATATCTTGACGGCGTATATACAATTGTCACCTCGCATATACGCCATTTTCTCACATAATCCACAAAACACACAGTTCAAAATTTCCTAATTCCCTCAAGTCAATATAGATCCAATACTTACCTCACTCCGTAATCAAATCAAAGCTCAATCGGTGCCTTTCCTCTAGAATTAGCTTCCAAACCAATCAAATCTAACCAAATATAGTTTAAATAATTCAAAATAATCTTTAGAAACTACCCACAAGTGAAAAAGATTCAATCTTTAACGATTTTGGAAAAAGTCAATAAAAGTCAACCCTAGGCCCGTTTGGTCAAACCCGATATTCGGACCAAAACCCAATTATACATTCATCCCCGAGCCCGGTTATGTGATTATTTTCGAAATCCAACCTCAAGTTGAGGTCTAAATCTCAATTTCGCAAAATCTTCAATTTCTATCTACATCCCTAATTCTACCATAGAAAAGCATATATTAAATGTTAAATGGGTGTTTATGAAAATGGAAGGAAACAAGTTAAAATCTACTAACATATGAAGTTGAGATGAAAAAACTATTCAAAATCGATTCTAGGCCGAGCTCAAACTTGAAAATTCTGAAAAATGGGATAAATCCCGACTTTGGGAGATTTAAATCAATGGGCGTCTGGCCTTCTTCGTGTATGCTAAGGGTCTGACGCGATCGCGAAGCACAGCAGTCCAGTGGCCAAGTGGCCTTCACATTCATGATGGCCCTTCTCACCTGGCCTTCGCTTTCAGGATCCTAGGTTTTCGCATAGAACATCACACAAACCCCCTCTCAGATCTATTAACCCATCACGTTCGCGTGGCTTAGGTCGCGTTCGCGAAGGATAATCCCACCACTGCTTCGCGTTCACGACCCCATCCTCGCGTTCGAATAGAGGGACTCCGTCCCCAGCCCAAATTCCCCTTCAGGATTGCGAGAGTAGCTTCGCAATCGCGAAGCACAATGCACCACACATCAGAAAACCAGCTGGAGCTGCAACCTCTAAGTCCAAAAATGACTCGTAGCCTATCTGAAACTCACTCGAGCCCCTCGAGCCCCTCGAGCTCCAAACCGATCATGCACACAAGTGAAATAACATCATACAAACTCGCTCGCGCAATCAAAACACCAAAATAACACCTAAAACAATGAATCGGACATCAAGATGCATGAAATTTTCAAAGAAACTCAAGAACTTTCAATTTCACAACCGAGTGTCCGAATTATATCAAATCAACTCTGTTTTAGACCAAATTTTGCGATAAGTTGTATATGGTAAATTGAACTTATGCCAAGTTCTAGAACCGAAATTCGAACCCGTTAGCAACAAAGTCAATCTACGGTCAAACTTAGAAATTCTTTAAACTTTAAAATTACTAGTTTTCAACAAATCAGGTTTTTTTCAATTTTTCACATAAGAACTTTTCGGAAAAAGACACGTACTGCACACGAAAATTGAGAAACACTAAACGGAGCTAGTCAAGGTCTGATGCGAGACTAAANTTATGTGCTTAATGGAGTTTATTTCATGTGTAGGTGAATTGGAGATGGAAACGGAGCTAAAGGGATGCAAATACGTCGAAAAATACGCGAAAGGAGACACCCGGGCGATAGCCGGGCGACAGACCCCTACAGCCTGACCCTACCTGGCGTTAGCCAGGCCTTAGGGCTGAAACGCCAGCCCTACCCTGGCGTTAGCCAGGCGTTAGGTCTGAAACGCTAGTCCTAGACTGGCGTTAGCCAGGCCTTTGGGTCCAAACGCCCGGGGTTCCCAGTTCGGCCAAATCCGAGTTTTGACGAGTTTAAGTGTTTCCCGATTAAAATAGAAGTCTCCTACACGGTTAGGATTCGCCCTAAACATATAAATAGACTCCTAAAACACAACTACAAGAAGAGATTAGAAGAGATTCGGACGGCAAACATCAATTTGTATAGATTTTCTTCATTACTTTGTAGTTTAATTATGCAAGTTATTTTGGGTT
>ML342504.1:0-11652 GCA_005239505.1 Nicotiana paniculata | reverse complement strand
GAAATCAATGTCTCTATCGGGTGGCATACCCGGAAGATCAACTGGAAATACATCAGAATAGTCACTGACAACTGGAACTGACTCAACTGTAGGGGTCTCAGTACTTACATCTCTCACATAATCCAAATATGCATCACACCCCTTTCCAACCATCCGCTGAGCCTTAAGAAAAGAAATGACTCGGCAAGGAGTATACTCCAAGGAACCTCTCCACTCTAACCTCGGAAATCCTAGCAAAGCCAGCGTCACGGTCTTGGCGTGACAATCAAGAATAGAATAATAGGGAGACAAGCATTTCATACCCAATATAACATCGAAATCTACCATACTGAGTAGTAGCAAATCAGCTCTGGTCTCAAAACCACTGATAGTGATCAAACATGACCGATATACGCAGTCCACAACAAGAGAATCTCCCACCGGAGTAGAAACATAAACAGGGGAACTCAAAGAATCTCGGGCTATCCCCAGATGTGAAGCAAAATAGGAAGACACATGTGAATATGTAGAGCCTGGGTCAAATAATACCGATGCATCCCTATGACAAACGGGAACAATACCTGTAATGACTGAATTTGAAGCAATAGCCTCAGACCGGGCCGGAAAATCATAGTACCTGGTCGGGCCTGCCCCTCTAGGGCGACCTTGACCTCCCCGACCTCCACCTCGAGCTGCCTAAGGTGGCGGGGTAGCAGCTAGGGCTGGAAGAATAGCTGGAGGACCTGGTGGAAGACGTGGAGCCTGATAAATCTGAGGGGTTGCACCTTGATAAGTCTAAGGTGGTGCGCCCCTCCTCGCTCTGGGGCATCTCTGATCATATGATGAGGGTCACCACACTCAAAGCAATCCCTCGAAGGACGTGGCGGCCGCTGCTGACTCTGAACTGGCCTGCTGGGATGGCCAGTTATAGCACCTCGAGCAGGAGGCACCTGAGATACTGGTGGTGCATAATAAGGCTCCTGGGGTCTAGGAGGAGCTGGAATACCGCTGGTTGCTGGGAGAGCTAAATGAACAGGGCGACTCACAAAACCCCTACCATAGTGTGCTACTGGTGCATGGGCTCCTGAAAAAAGGCCAGTCTCTCGAGACCTCTTGGCCTCTATCTCCTCCCTGTCACGGGCTAACATAGTCTCAATCCTCCGGGCAATACTCACGGCCTACTGGTAATTAATATTGGTCTCCAACTCTCTGGCCATGCTGGTCCGAATACTGGGGTGAAGTCCCTCAATAAAGCATTGAACCCTCGCTCTAACAATGACAACCAAAGCTGGTGCATGGCGAGCCAAATCGGTGAAACAGACTGCATACTTTGACACAGTCATGGCACCCTAGCGTAGCTGCTCAAACTCCGCACTCCAAGCATCCTTGAAGCTCTGAGGGACAAACTCAAGTAAGAACATCTCGAAAAACTAAGCCCAAGTAAGTGAAGCTGCCTCGTCCGGGCTACTTAGCTCAAAAGCATGCCACCACTGATAAGATGCTCCCCTCAGCTGGAAAACAGTGAAAGAAACCCCACTCGTCTCCACAATACTCATAGTGCGGAGAATGCGATGACACCCCTCAAGAAAACCTAGGGCGTCATCCAAAGCTAGTCCGCTGAACTCAGGTGGGTGGTACTTCTTGTACCTCTCAAGTCGGAGCTGCTCCGCCTCAAGAACAACTATCCTAGTCTCATGCTGATCTGGAGCTACTGGGGGCATAGGAATATACTCTGGGACCTGTCCAATATGAACTCTCTGCTCAGGAGTACGGGCCGCAGGAGTCTGTGTCCCTCCTCCGGCTTGGGATGTAACTGGAGCTATCGGGGGTAGACCCGCCTGAGACAGAGTACTCAAGGCACTCAAGAACTGGGCCAATGTCTCCTGGAGGTCAGGAGTAACAGTAGGGAACCCCTGTGCCCCTCCAACTGTAGTTGTTGGTGGCTCCTCTCCCTCTTCTCTAGCCGGTGCTCGGGATGCACTGTGTGCTCGTCCCTTGCCCCGACCCCGGCCTCTGGTGGCTCTGACTGGGGGCTCGGGTGCCTGGTCATCAGTACGTCCGGTACGGGTACGAACCATCTGCAAGCAAGAATAGAATAGAGTTTAAGAATTTGATGACAACAACTAGCACGATAAGGAATTCCAAAGAGTTTGATTGTTCTTAACAATTACATAGCCCCCCGAAGATAGATACAGACGTCTCCGCACTGATATGTGAGACTCTAATAAACCGGCTTGTGACTTGGGACTCCTATGAACCTAGATGCTCTGATACCAACTTGTCACGACCCAAGTTACCCTCTGAAAGGTATCGGGACGGCACCTAGTCTCTATGACTAGGTAAGCCTAAAATTTTCGAAAAACATGACAGAATCAATAAAATAAAGCCAGAAAAAGAACTCAAGTAGATATAACGTAGTTGCTCAACATATACATTTTTACTTCCCAAAACCCGGAATGTCACCATAGTCACAAGCTCTATACTAAATGTAGCTCTATACAATGAAACAATGGAAAAATATATAAGTCTTCTATGCCTGTACTAGAGTAGAAGGGGACTCGTGGGATTCTGCGGACGTGGCAGAATTACCTCGCGGTCTCCTGGCTACTGATAGGATGACTCCTAGCCATGATACTGGGTGCTGGTACCTGGATCTACACATGGGAAAAACATGCGCAGGAAAGGGCGCGAGTACTCCACATTCGGTACTCCGTAAGTGCCAAGGCTAACCCAGTCAAGTAGTGAAGAGGTCAGGTTGAGGCCCTACCGAGTTTATAAAAACAAGTCAATATATAATTTAAAACAGTGAAATATAGATAAGCAGTGATAAACAGGAATAACGAAGACGGAAAAGATTTAATAACAGATTGAGAGCCCTCGGCTCAAAACAACATATATCTCAACAGTAAATGTGCAATGTAGTACACGGGGAAAGCTCCCGGATCTCAGTCCGTAGTTCCAATTTAAATATGCTATGCAGTACAGGAGGAAAGCTCCCGGATCTCTGTCCGTTGTCCTAATTTAAATATGCATTTCAGTACAGGGGGAAAGCTCCCGGATCTCTGCCTGTAGTCCCAATTTAAATATGAAATGCACTACAGGGGAAAAGCTCCTGGATCTCGGTCCGTAGTCCCAATTTAAATATGCAAAGCAGAAGTATGTCAATTATGGCTTAAGTAAACAATCCACGAAAAACAACAGGCAAGAATAGAGTGAAGCTACCTAAGCATGATGTGACTAGTAGCAAATAAGAGGAAAACAAGTCAGGACAGGTAGGCATGCTTACTCTTAAGTTATCTACTCTATTAAGATGGAAACAGTAATATGTGAATGAAAATGAGCGATGTAGAAGGAGTAAAAATGGGATTTTTGCAACAATGACCCGTGTATGCACTCGTCACCTCGCGTACACGGCGTCCACATAACAAAATCAGTATGAAATACCTAAGGGAAAGTCCCCAACATAGAATTAGGCAGGCCACTTACCTGAACTGTGCTAATCAACTCAATACCAAGCTCTTGCCACGAGTATCTGACTCCGGGTGGTCCAAATCTATTCAAATCGATTGCATGGTGTAAATATCACTTCAAGTGAGCAAAATAGCTAATTATTTATAAGCTAATACGCGAAATTAGGAAATTTTCCCAAAAAGTCCCCCGGGCCCACGTGTCGGAATCGGGTAAAATTTATATTTCCCAAACATCCACTCACTCATGAACCCACTCGAACAAGAATCAACAAAATCCGACGTCTAAATCTCCCTAAATCCTCAGATTTCTACTTGGGAAGATTTCATCCCATTTCCATGGTTTTTCATCCAATTTCCTTTATTATATTGAGGAAAATGATAGATATTAATGATATATAAAGGGATTAAGGTTAGAAAACGTTACCTATGATCTTCCTCTTCAAATCCCACTGAAAATCGCTAAGTTCCGAGCTCACAATCGATTTTAGAATTATGAATTTCAAACCCTCCGATTTTTGGTATAAACTGCCCAGACATTTCGCACCTGCAACACTGCGATCGCACGTGCAGAAACCCAATCGCAGGTGCGGAAGTTCATTAAGTGGCCTTGGGTCGCACCTGCGGTACCCCTTTCGCACCTACGTGTCCACGCCTGCGGAAATACCATCACAGGTGAGGAAGTTCATTTAATGGCCAGGGGTCGCACCTGCAGTCCGCGCCTGCGGAAATACCATCGCAGGTGCGAGACACCAGAACCAGAATGGTTCAGTTATTCTCAATTTCACAAAACTCACCCGTTGGGAATCCGAAACAACCCCGAGGACCCCGGGACCTCAGCCAAACCTACCAACTGACCCTAGTACCTTGTTCAAACTTGGTCGAGCCTTAAAAACACATCTCATTACATCAAAATCATCAACTATGCACAGATTCAAGCTTAAGAACTTAGGAGATTTCTAGAATTCACATCTGATGCCGAAACATGTCTAAACTCATCCGAATGACCTCAAATTTTGCACACATGTCATAAATGACATTATGGACTTGCTGTCGCTTTCAAAAATCCATTCCGAGTCCGATACCAAAATCTCACCTATCGGCCGAAATCGCCGAAATTCTAACTTTCACCAATTCAAGCCTAAATTCACAACCAACCTCGAAAACATATCTCGAACATGCTCCTAACCCCGAAATCACCCAACGGGGCTAACGGAATCGACGGAATTCCATTCCGGATCCGTCTTCACGCAGCTCTAGCTACTGCCAGATTTCTAAAGCTAAATTCCACATTTATGGACTATGTGTCCAAAATCACCCCGGATTTCATCACTCAACACTTCGACAAGTTTCAATAACATAAATAGACATGGGAGAAATGGTAAATAGGGGATCAGGGCGCAAATTCTTATAATGGCCGATCGGGTCGTTACAACACCAGCAACAACAAAGACACCAGAAAATTCAAGTGCAAAAATATCCCGTGGCCTATCTGAAACTCACCCGAGCCCTCGGGGCTCTAAACAAAACATTCACGCAAGTCTAAAAACATCATACGAACTTGCTCATACAATTAAATCATGAAAATAACATGTAAAACTATGAATTAAACCTCAAAATTAATCATTTTCCTCAAAAACACTTAAAGTTCATAACTTTTTAACCGGATGTCCGAATCACGTCAAACGAACTCTGTTTTTCACCAAATTTCCAGTTCACCTTTAAACATCATAAAAAATCTGTTACCGGGATCGGGAACCAAAATACGGGCCCGATACCAATGATTTCAAACATTAATTTTTTTCTTTATTTCATTAATATTTCAACAAAATAATTTCTTTTAAAATTTGATTTCTAAGGCTTGGGACCTCGGAATTTAGTTTCGGGCATACGCCCCAGTCCCATATTTTACTGTGGACCTCTCGGGATTGTCGGAACACAGATCCGGGTCCGTTTACTCAAAATATTGACCAAAGTCAATTTTAATCAAATTTTAACTCTATAAATTACTATTTCTCATATTTTCACATAAAAGCTTTCCGGTTTTACACCCGGGCTGCGCACGCAAATCAAGGTATTTAAAATTAGTCTTTTTAAGGCTATTAAGCCTAGAATGAAGTCTAAATTCATAAAATGACCCCTTGGGTCATCACAATCTCCACCTCTAAAAAAACGTTCGTCCTCGAACGGACATAGAACATTACCTGAATTGGCAAACGAGGGTGATATTTACTCTGCATGTTCGACTCGGACTCCCAAGTAGCTGCCACAACGGGCTAGCTTCTCCACTTCACTCGAATTGAAGGATAACTCTCAGATCTCAATTGACGAACTTGCTGGTCTAAAATAGCTACCGGCTCCTCCTCATAAGTCAAGTCTTTGTCCAATTGGACAGAGCTGAAGTCTAACACGTGGGACGGGTCACCATGATATTTCCGGAGCATAGACACGTGGAATATCGGATAAACTATGGATAACTCTGGAGGCAACGTGAGTCTATAAGCTACCTCCCCCATTCTATCAAGAATCTCAACGGTCTGATATACCAAGGGCTCAACTTACCCTTCCTCCCAAATCTCATAACACCCTTCATGGGCGACACACGAAGCAATACTCTTTCTCCAACCATGAATGCCACATAACGAACTTTACGATCGGCATAACTCTTTTGCTAGACTGAGCTGCACGAAGTCTCTCCTGAATAATCTTGACCTTATCCAAGGCATCCCGAACTAAGTCTGTACCCAGTGACCTAGCCTCTCCCTGCTCGAACCATCCAACTGGTGATATGCACCGTCTACCATATAAAGCCTCATAAGGAGCAATCTGAATGCTCGACTGATAACTATTATTATAAGCAAACTTCGTTAACGACAAGAACCGATCCCAAAACTCCAAAGTCAATAATACAAGTGCGGAGCATATCCTCTAATATCTGAATGGTACGCTCGGACTGCCCGTCCGTCTGGGGTGAAATGTTGTACTCAACCCTCGGTTATGACTTTCATCTATACTCCGGGAGTGATGTTTTTCAAACAACTACCTAAATATGCACTCTCTCTCAAGTAGATACATAATAAATAGGCACATCTAATTGATGGACATTCCATTAACTACAACAAGAACGTAGTTGAACAAATAGAGATTAATCAACCCATCAGAACTCTATTAATAAAACAATAAGTTCATCCTCCAAGGGGTTCTACCAAAACCCTAGATTGAAGAAGTTAGCTAAACATGTTCAAAAGAATCAACTCTAAAATAACTTGCATAATTAAACTACAAAGTAATGAAGAAAATATGTACAAATTGATGTCTTTCCGTCTGAATCCCTTCGAATCCCTTGTATGCCTTCCGATCCCCTCAAGTTGTGTTTTCGCGGTCTATATATATGTTTAGGACGAACCCTAAATGTGTAGGAGACTTCTATTCCAACCGGGAAACACTTAAACTCATCAAAACTCGGAATTGATCGAACCTGGGACCTGGCGTTTGAGCCCTGGCGCCTGGCTAACGCCAGGCTAAGGCTGGCGTTTCAGCTCTAACGCCTGGCTAACGCCAGGCAGGGTCAGGCGTTTGGGCTCTGGCGCCCGGCTATAGCCCGGTGCACTCCTCCTCGCCTCTTGAGCGTATTTTCGATGTATTTGCATCCATTTAGCTCGGTTTCCATCTCCAATTCACCTACACATGAAATAGACTCTATTATGCACATAAAAAGTGTATTTTTATCGTTAACGCACATAAAATGTAGGGCATATAACATATTAAACCATGAATTCTAGCCTCGCATCAATACCCGACACTTAAACATTTGCTCGTCCTCGAGCAATCACACTACACTCATGTACACAACTTATTAAGCAAATCTTTTAACACGTTATACCAAGAATATTTAAAACAGTTCAAGCACAAAGGTGTGACATCCTCGCCTCAATAATCGACTCACAAATACTGAACTGTTCTCCAAAAGTGCGAAGCAAACTGCGTACCTCGATCAGAAATGATAGACACGGGCACACCATGAAGGCGAACTATCTCTCGAATATGTAACTCAACCAACCGCTCTGAAGTATAAGTACTTGCCACATGAATGAAATGTGCTGATTTAGTCAGCCTATCTACAATAACCCAAACTGAGTCAAATTTCCTCTGAGTCCGTGGGAGTCCAACAATGAAGTCCATAGTGATACGCTCCCACTTCCACTCAGGAATCTCAATATGCTGAAGTAAACCACCGGGTCTTTGATGTTTATACTTCACTTGCTGACAATTCAAGCAACGAGCCACATATGCAACAATATCCTTTTTTTTTCATCATTCTCCACCAATAATGTTGTTTCAAATCCTAATACCTTTTGGCTGCACCAGGGTGAATAGAATACTTAGAACTGTGAGCCTCCTCAAGGATCAACTCATGAAGGCCGCCAACATTAGGCACACATATACGACCCTGCATCCTCAAAACACTGTCATCTCCAACTGTAATCTGCTTGGCACCACCGTGCCGAACTGTGTCCCTAAGGACCATCAAATGCGGGTCATCATCCTGCCGCTCTCTGATACGCTCAATTAACGAAGACCGAGTGATTGTACAAGCTAGAACACTGCCGAGTGGAATATCCAACCTCACGAATTGATTAGCCAAAGTCTGAATATCTGAAGCCAACAGTCTCTCACCAATTGGAATACACGCAAGGCTGCCCATACTCACCGCCTTTCTACTCAATGCATCGGCCACAACATTGGCCTTCCCTGGGTGATACAATATAGTGACATCATAATCTTTTAGTAACTCTAACCATCTCCGCTGCCTCAAATTTAGATCTTTCTTCTTGAATAAGTACTGGAGGCTACGATGGTCAGGAAAAACCTCACACGGCAAGCCATAAAGATAATGCCTCCAAATTTTTAATGCCTGAACAATGGCTGCCAACTCTACGTCATGAACATGGTAATTCTTCTCATGGACCTTCAGCTGCCGAGATGCATATTCCATCACCTTGCCATCATGCCTTAATATTACCTAATCCAATACGAAATGCGCCACAATACACCGTGCATAATCCTGAACATGTGGGCGTCACCAATTATGGCGTCGTAGTCAAATTCCTCTTGAGCTTCTGAAAGTTCCACCCACACTCGTCCGACCATTTGAATGGGACACCCTTTTTAGCTCAATATGATCTTAATAGTTGTTCATAATCAATTACAGAATCACCCAATAAATTTACGTAACAATAATCCCCTTTCCACCCTTCAAATACTGATAACGAGATGCGATTGATGAAGACCTCATAATTATATACCCGAATTAACGTGTCTCATTTAACGCCACACGAGCGTGCACATACCTCGTAGGTCAAAGCTCAATAATTATAACACGGATTTGACAAATTATGCACAGTTAATTAATTAATTAATTTAATTATTATTAGTATTACTTTTATTATTATTTATTCATTTATTATTATGATCATTATCATTATTTTATACATAAATTGTTGAACATGTCTAACAAGCATGACTCCATACCAGTACTATAGTAACATTTTAATTCACAAGGGAGAATTTAAACACAAGAATTTCCATCACAAGGATCTCATCCTTACATGACTTCCACCGCGGCTCGTAGCCCGATTTAAATTCACCAAATCATATTAAAACGCGAGGATCTTGTCCTCAATTCTAAATCACAAGTAATATGCATATCGTGTCACTCGAAACCTTCATTTTCCTTCTTTTAAATATTTTTCATTGACAAAATTACAACACATAATGATATACATGGCTACCTCCATAGAATTTCCCAATGCAAGTATTCTATAAGTAGATTTTTTAAGTTACGAAGCTCACCCAAGAGTGGAGCATATTAGGAGAGCTATATTAGGTGCGCATAGCCGAATTAAGTTCCGGAGATTATCACTTTATAATAATTAGAGATTGTTCTTGTAATGACACCATCTAATGTAACAACCTCAACCATACCATAGAAAATATATCAACGAGATGGGTCTCTACCTCGAGGAATCTGACCTCCACCTTCGACATTTCAACCCCTAGTTGGTCATGTAAGTGAGTTGTAACTGCAATAGGGCACGTAACCTGAGTGCTCTGATGAAATATGACTCTCCCAAGTATAGGACAATTTCTACCACTAGCCGAATAAAGTATCAGCCTGCCCTGAGTCGTACAAAAATTTTACAATCATATATGAGTCCTTTAATGAGTCTATGAACTTGCTCTCTGGCTATATGAACCAAAGTAGGAGTATGACGGGCTAACTTATCGAACCTGATGGCATATTCTAACACCGTCATACTAACCTGACGCGGCCGTTCAAACCCTATGCGCCACGCATTATGGAGAGTTCGAGAAACAAACTCTTTCAAAAGCATTTATGAGCACTGAGTCAAGTAGTTGATGTTGCACTGGCTGGTCGTCCTCTTCGTAGGCTTGCCACAAACACTAGCGGCCAATTTCCTCCTTTATTATGTTGACTCAACACTGCTGAACTACCCTAATTACATTTGTTGAAATGTAAGAGAAGTTTACGTGGCCACAGTCTAACATTTCAAGTTGTCATTCTAAATGTGCATTGAGAAGCTACAATTAATTTTGCCAAAAGCTCTAAAAAGACAAGGACCTCATGTTGTCGCAAGTGGTCTGAAGTTAATATCTTGGCGCTGATTTCATGTGATTTATTATCATATAATAAAATATTCCCTTAATATTGTTTTTCAATTCCCTCAGTGAAGATGATGAAAAAGCATTAAAATAATTGCAGGCTTTGCAGTTGCAGCTCTCAAAACATGTTATATATTGTGTTAACAAATATCTTATTCTATTTTTAATAAGTGACAATCAAAGATCTATTCCCTCAATATCGCTTTGATACCATGTCAAAGTAATATTTTGTTCTTTACATTTAAAAGGAACTTTGTTAATGTGCACCAAATATTGTGTAGAATCTATTGGCTTTCTTATAAAGTTCTAATGTTTCAGAATCGAATATGGCCAATAATCAAAAGTTCCATTATCTTCCTTAATAGCTTCTTTATAATGGATATGTGCATTTGATCACGCTCAACTATGTCTAAGAAAAGACTAAGCGGGAGTTGCAAATATAATCCGGGGTATTATGCCCAGAGTCGATCCCACAGGGAATTTACGTATCAAGCAAGCTGTTAGAATACTCAACGGTCACTTGATGTTATTTAAATTACTAACACTAAAGATTAAAAAGATTAACTACGCTAAGGTGTAAACAATTGTAATAAAGATCTAAGGTTATGGTTTCCCCCGTCGGTGAATTTACTTCTCGGATACTTTATATAGCTTGATTAGTTGTCTTTATCAATAATGAACACTCGATCTACCATAACTCTCTCTCAAGTAATTATGATAATTTACTAGACGCACTCTCTCAAGTTACGCTAGCTAGATTGCATTACAGTTCACTTTAGATTGCACCCGAGGTATCGTTATCTCTAATCCAACCTCTAAACCCTCGGTTATGACTTTCATCTATACTCCGGGAGTGATGTTTTTCAAACAACTACCTAAATATGCACTCTCTCTCAAGTAGATACATAATAAATAGGCAAATCTAATTGATGGCCATTCCATTAACTACAACAAGAACGTAGTTGAACAAATAGAGATTAATCAACCCATCAGAACTCTATTAATAACACAATAAGTTCATCCTCCAAGGGGTTCTACCAAAACCCTAGATTAAAGAAGTTAGATAAACATGTTCAAAGGAATCAACTCTAAAATAACTTGCATAATTAAACTACAAAGTAATGAAGAAAATATGTACAAATTGATGTCTTTCCGTCCGAATCCCTTTGAATCCCTTGTATGCCTTCCGATCCCCTCAAGTTGTGTTTTCGGGGTCTATATATATGTTTAGGACGAACCCTAAATGTGTAGGAANATTTTCGATGTATTTGCATCCATTTAGCTCGGTTTCCATCTCCAATTCACCTACACATGAAATAGACTCTATTATGCACATAAAAAGTGTATTTTTATCGTTAACGCACATAAAATGTAGGGCATATAACATATTAAACCATGAATTCTAGCCTAGCATCAATACCCCACACTTAAACATTTGCTCGTCCTCGAGCAATCACAGTACACTCATGTACACAACTTATTAAGCAAATCTTTTAACACGTTATACCAAGAATATTTAAAA
>ML342502.1:18685-43701 GCA_005239505.1 Nicotiana paniculata | reverse complement strand
ATATCTTGATGAAGGTTACTCTCGTGATACTGTCATTAAAGCAACAGTGTTTGTAAGTTCATCTGTTATTTTTTATATTTATTCAGTTTAATTTTGAGGAATAGACAGGTTTATGCAGTTTAATTTTGAGGAGTAGACAGGTTTATTCAGTTTAATTTTGAGGAATAGACAGGTTAATAATAATTTAAGTAATTAGGTTATCTAAATCCTAAGGATGATTATATATAGTAAAAATATAGAATGATAAAGGGAAAAGGATGAGAATTTTTTTTTTCCCCGACTAATCTATCTTTTGGATTGAAGCGTTTCCTACCAATGGGGACTTTTCTTCAGAGAAACTCAAGCTCCGATTAAAAATGAAAGAATATTTATCACATCACAACCTCTTATGGTAAAAAAAAAAGAGATATAACCAATTATAATTGATAAATAAAACTTCATTACTCCCATTAAGCATAACAAAACAAAAAAAGGTAAAGGGACTTCTTCTCTTTTTTTAAGGAGAAATTCTTTGATTGTTTGTTAAATATAGATGATTTATTTATTTTTTATTTCTAATAATAATTATTGGTGCTTGAATCAGCTCGCGCTAACTCTTGGCTTTTTAGCAGCAATATAGTCCAAGCTAATATCCATGTTATTTGGTTTTCGAATAAGTTATACTGAAATTATATAATACGGGTGTTAAATAATAACATGATTATTCATAGGATATACTTTTTTTCTTGGGCAAATGTTATTTTATTGAATTAAAAATAAAATATATAGGTAAGCTATAAACGTGTATTTGATTTTACGCTAGATAAATTTGACTTCGTACATCTCTAAGAGAAGAGTCGAAATAAATGAATTATTTTATTGTTAAATAATTTCAGAAAAAAATAAATTCGTTAGTATAATGAGATGTGCATACTTGACAATTACTAATTTGTCCACAGAGTTTGGTCTTGGATGCTGCGGACACAGTTGCTCTTCACATGAATTGGGGAATGGCATTATTGATAAACAATCAAAATGCCTTGAAGAAAGCACAAGAAGAGATAGACACAAAAGTTGGTACGGATAGATGGGTAGAAGACAGTGATATTAAGAATTTGGTGTATCTCCAAGCTATTGTTAAAGAATTGTTACGATTATATCCACCAGGGCCTTTGTTAGTACCACATGAAAATGTAGAGGAATGTGTTGTTAGTGGATATTACATTCCTAAAGGGACTAGACTATTCGCAAACGTCATGAAACTGCAACGCGATCCTAAGCTCTGGTCAAATCCTGATAAGTTCGATCCAGAGAGATTCTTCACTGCTGATATTGATTTTCGTGGTCAGCACTATGAGTTTATCCCATTTGGTTCTGGAAGGCGATCTTGTCCGGGGATGACTTATGCATTGCAAGTGGAACACCTAACAATAGCACATTTGATCCAGGGTTTCAATTACAAAACTCCAAATGACGAGCCCTTGGATATGAAGGAAGGTGCAGGCTTAACTATACGTAAGGTAAATCCTGTGAAAGTAATAATTATACCTCGCCTGGCACCTAAGCTTTATTAAAACTTAAGATGTTTTATCTTGTTTGATTATTGTTTAATACTTCTAGATGGATATTAATTCATCTACCTTTTTTCAATTAATTATTTATATGAGTTTTTTTAATTTGGTATGTTTGTAACAAGTAAAGAATGACTGTGCTAATATTGGAAGGTACAAAAAATAATTGAAATGAAATGTGATGGAAATTGTGTACCTTGGGACAAGGGAACACAACTATCAAGGAGACAAAACTCTATGGAAAGTAAAGAAACAGCATCTGGAAAAAAACAAAGGGACAACAATCAATCACAAATTCAGCCATGAGTTCACAAGTTTGGCATAACCCAATATTTTTGTGGATGCGCGAAAAGTAAGCATGTATAATGTTAAAATATATCTTTTAAAATCATCTTGTAAATTTAAAATCCAAAACGTCACAATTTTAAACTTACCATAGAGTAACATCAAATCTTTAAACTCCATGCAGTCGACTATAAAATATATCGTGAACACTAATTATGGTATACCAATATTTAGTATACCAAGAATAGTTGGTTTACCTTATATCAGTCATAGTATACCATGATTCAATTGTGATCATGGTACACTGGTATATTATGCAGTATACTAAGAATATTATGAATACCATTTAATATACCAGTAATCATAGTATACCATGTATAGTATACCAAGAGTATTGGGAATATCATTTAACTCACTCAAACAAAGTATACCATTATTCAACAGTAATCATGGTATATTGTGTGTAATATATCAAGAACACTAGGCATAGTATTTAACATACTAAAATAAAATATTCATAATTCAACACTAATCATGGTATACCAATGTGTAGTATATTATTAATATTCATGTTGCATCACTTAAAAAATAAAATAAAATTATATTCTATTGCAATTAAAGAAGATGATGAAAGATATAAGATAGTAGATATGGTCAGAAACGTAATTTTTTTTTTCAGAATTGGGTAGAGGAACATATTAAGAAAAGAGAAAAAATGGAGGTTGGTGCGGAAAGGAATGAACAAGATTTCATAGATGTGGTGCTTTCAAAAATGAGTAATGAATATCTTGGTGAAGGTTACTCTCGTGATACTGTCATAAAAGCAACAATTTTTGTGAGTTCATATGTCATTTTTCATTTATTCAGTTTAATCTCGTCACCATCCGGAGTTCCCACCGTGATGGCGCCTAACATTTCACTTTCTAGACAAGCCACGTTAGAGTATTTCTAAATCAATTCTAATACAATTCAGTAATTAACAATAAATAAGCTATAAAGAACGCGAAGTATTATAACAATTTTATCACTTATCACTACCCGGATCTGGTGTTACAATTCTCGAGCATTCTATAATTTACTACAAGTACAAGTCTGAGAGAAGTACAACTGTTTGAATAAAAAAAACAGTAAAACAGAAAAGATAGACAGGGACTTTAAGGTCTATGACGCCGACAAATCTACCTTGAGTCTCCGGATAGCGGGTCCAACATCTAAACTCTCGATCAACCCAAGCCGGTATCAAAATCTGCACAGAAAGTGCAGAGTGCAGTATCAGTACAACCGACCCCATGTACTGGTAAGTGTCGAGCCTAACCTAGACGAAGTAGTGACGAAGCTAAGACAAGACACCTACAATCAACATGTACGATATAACAATGTATATACAAATAACAAAAAGAACTAAACAAGTAATATCAGGAGGGGAAAACATGTTGAGGGGTAATACGAGGTAAAGAACTGCAACAGAAGGATAACTTGAACAGTAGATACACTAAGAACTGATAAGAACCAATGAACACAGCAAAGGAATAGTGCACGACATCACCCGTCGTGCTTTTACTTTCATCCTCACCATGAAATTAATAGAAACGACACGGCATCACCCTTCGTGCATTAACTCTCATAACATGGCACAACATCACCCTTCGTGCATTTACTCACAATATGATACTCCATCACCCTTCGTGCATTAACACTCTCAGCCTCACATAAAGTCAACACAAACGGTATGGCATCACTCTTCGTGCATTAACACTCTCCCTCACCAAAATAATGAACAATAACAATACGGAGATAGAAACAACAAGATCAATTCTTACTTCACCAATTGTTTTTACAATACCGACCTCAACTTGAATCAATACTAGATAAATACCAAAGTCCGCAAAGATAATAAGAATGATCAACATCACAATTAACTAGGCTAAGCATGAATAATATGATCAAGGAAAGCAACTATTACAAGAATAAGACCCACCCGCATGCTATAACCCAACAACAACGGATAGGTACTCGTCACCTTACCTATACATAGTACCCAACATCTAAATACGTAGTAAACAGAAAATTTAGTCCTAATCCCTCAAGCTAAGGTTAACCACGACACTTACCTCGCTACAACAGCCAACTCAAAGCTCAATCACAACTTTTCCCTTAAAACAAGCCTATGAACCAATAGAATCTAGTAAATTACCAACCAAACAATTCAAATAAATCCTTAGGAACTACCCATGATTGTTAAGAATTCAATTTAGGCCATTTTCTAAAAAGTCAACACCCGGGCCCGCTTGGTCCAAACCCGAAATTCGGATCAAAACCTGATTACCCATTCACCTTCGAGCCCGGTTATATAACTGGTTTTGGAATCCGACCTCAATTTGAGGTCCAAATTCCCAATTTATCAAATCCCTAGCTTCTACCCAAAAACCCCAATCCCAACATGAAAACCTTAGATTTTGGGTGAAAGATTCATGAAATGTGATATAATTGAAAGAAAGTGGGTTAGGAACACTTACCAATGTTCTGGGGAAGAAAAGGTCTTGGAAAAATCGACTCTAGCGTTCTAGGATTTGAAAATTTGAGAAATGAATCAAAAATCCCGTCTAAGTTCTATTTCATCAGTTGCAGATGTCGCAAATGCAACCAGGGTTTCGCAAATGCGTAGCCCGCAAATGCGAGAAAAGCTTTGCAAATGCGAAACTCCCACATTTCTGCTGCCTTCGCAAATGCGAACAAAATGTTCGCAAATGCGAAAATCGTACGATCCCAGATGCAACTTCTCAAGTGCGAAGAATCCCTTTCCCCAGTTCCCATCGCAAATGCGATTACTGACCTTCCACAAATGCGATCTTATTATCGCAAATGCGAACCTAGGATGACCTAGGCATACTTCACAAATGTGAATAAATGGTTCGCAAATGTGAATCTGACAGAAGATGGGGATGTTCGCAAATGCGATGATCTCGCAATTGCGATATCAGAGGCCAGTTCCCATAAAATGCAGACACTAGCAAAAATTTAAGTCTAAATCACTCTTTAACCTATCTGAAACTCACTCGAGTCCTCGGAGCTCCAAACCAAACTTACACACAAGTATAAAAACATCATCTGAACTTGCTCGCGTGATCAAATCGCCAAAATAACACCTAGAACTACGAATTGAACACCAAATCGAGTGAAATTTTTGAGGAAACTTTCAAATTCCTATTTTCACAGCCGGACGTTCGAATCACGTAAAGTCAACTCCGTTTTCATCAAATTTCACAGACAACTCATAAATATGGTATTGGACTTATACCGAATTTCGGAACCAAAATACGGACCCGTTATCCAAGTCAAAATTTGGTCAAACATTTTCAATTCATTTAGCCTTTTACTATCAAATTTTGACAAAGTCCGATATCTCGGGCTATGGACTTCTGATTTCGATTCCGAGCATACGCCGAAGTCCCAAATAACGATACGGACCCATCAGGACTGTCAAAACATGAATCCGGGTCTGTTTACCAAAAATATTGATCGAAGTTAACTCAAATGAAGTTTTTACGCAAAATTTCTTATTTTTATTAGTCTTAACATAAAAGCTTTCCAGAAAGACGCCCAGACTGCGCACACAAATCAAGGAAGGCTAAAACATGATTTATAAGGCTTCAGATCACAGAATAGGTTTTAAAGCACGATATGAACTATCGAGTCATCACATTCTCCACCTCTAAAATAAATGTTCGTCCTCGAATGAACGTAGAAAAGTTATTGAATATGTGAATAGGTGGGGATATCTACTTCGCATGTCCGACTCGGACTCCTAAGTAGCTGCCTCAGCGGGCTGACCTCTCCACCACACTCGGACGGAAGGATAATTCTTCGACCTCAACTAACAAACCTGCCAGGCTAGAATGGCCACCGGCTCCTCCTCATAAGTCAAATCCTTGTCCAATTGGATAGAGCTGAAATCTAACACATGGGACGGATCACCGTGATACTTCCGGAGCATGGCCACATGGAATACCAAATGAACTCCTGATTACCCTGGAGGCAACACAAGCCTGTAAGCCACCTCTCCCACTATCTCGAGAATCTCAAAAGGTCCGATATACCTAGGGCTCAACTTGCCCTTCTTTACAAACCCCATGACACCCTTCATGGGTGATACCCGAAGCAACACTCTCTCACCGACCATGAATGCAAAATCACGAACTCTACGGTCGACATAACTTTCTACCTAGACTAAGCTATGCGAAGTCAATCCTGAATAATCTTATCCTTATACAAGGCATCATCTACTAGATCAGTACCCAGAAACCGAGCCTTCCTCGGCTCAAAGCACCCAACTGGCCACCGACACCGCCTACCATATAATATGTCATAGGGAGCCATCTGAATTCTCGACTAGTAGCTGTTGTTGTAGGTGAACTCTGCAAGGAAAAAGAACTAATCCCGCGATCATCTAAAGTCTATGACACATACGCAGAGCATATATTCCAAGATCTGAATAGTGAACTTAGACAACCCATTTGTCTGAGGATGAAACGTTGTGCTCAACTCAACCCGAGTGCCCAACACATGATGTACTGCCCTCCAGAAGTGCGAGGTGAACTACGTAGCTCGATCAGAAATAATAGACACGGGCACACCGTGAAGACGGACGTTCTCGCGGATGTAAATCTCTGCCAACTACTACGAAGAATAGGTAACTGCCATAGGAATGAAATGCGCTGACTTAGTCAGCCTGTCCACAATGACCCAAATGACATCAAACTTCCTCTGAGTCTGTGGGAGTCCAACAACAAAATCCATACTGATACACTCCCACTTCCACTCAGGAATCTCTATATTGTGAAGAAAACCACCGGGTCTCTGATGCTCATACTTGACTTGTTGACAATTTAGACACCGATTTACATAGGCAACTATATCCTTCTTCATCCTCCACCACCAATAATGCTGCTGCAAGTCCTGATACATCTTTGCGGTGCCCGAATGAATAGAGTACCAGAAACTGTAGGCCTCCTCAAGAATCAACTACCTCAATCTTCTTCGGATCTACCTGAATGCCCTCTATTGATACGACATGCCTCAAGAAAGAAAATGAATCCAACCAAAACTCGCACTTTGAAAATTTAGCTACAACTGGCTGTCTCTCAGAGTATGAAACACAATCCTAAGGTGCTGCTCATGCACCTCTCGACTGCGGGAGTAGATCAAGATATCTTGAATAAACACAATCACAAAGGAGTCCAAACAAGGCTTGAACACTCGGTTCATCAAATCCATGAATGTTGCTGGGGCATTTGTCAACTCAAAAGACATCACCAGAAACTCATAATGCTCGTACCGAGTTTGAAAAGCTGTCTTAGGGAGATCAGATATCCTAATCCTCAAATGATGGAAGCTAGATATCAAATAAATCTTCAAAAACACCTTGGCACCCTCAAGTTGATAAAATAAGTCATCAATCCTGGGCAGTGGATACTTGTTCTCGATGGTGACTTTGTTCAACTGCCGGTAATCTATGCACATCCTCATCGATCCATCCTTCTTTTTAACAAACAACACTGGTGCACCCCAGGGCGATACACTAGGTCTAATGAAGCCCTTATCAAGCAAACCTTACAACTGTTCCTTCAATTCCTTCGACTCTGGCGGGACCATCCAGTATGGAGGAATGGGAATGGGCTGAGTGCTTAGAGAAAAATCAATAAAGAAATCAATATTCCTGTCGGGTGGCATCCCCGGCAGGTCTGTAGGAAATACCTCTGGAAACTCACGAACAACTAGCATGGAATCCATGGAAGGAACCTCTGCACTAGAATCACGAACATAAGCCAAATAATCCAAACACCCCTTCTCGACCATACGCCGAGCCTTTATGTAAGAGATAACCCTGATGGTAGAATGGTCAGGAGTCCCTCTCCACTCTAATCAAGGCAACCCCTACAAGGCTAAGGCCACGGTCTTGGCATGATAGTCCAATATAGCGTGATAAGGTGACAGCCAAACCATACCCAATATGACATCAAAATCAACCATATCGTGAAGTAGAAGATCTACACTAGTCTCAACTCCCATAGTTACCACACACAAACAATAAACACGATCTACAACAATAGTATCCCCCACAGGCGTGGACATATATATAGGGGCACTCAAAGAATCACGAGGCACAAAACAAATATGAAGCAAAATAAGATGAAACATAGGAGTAAGTAGACCCCAAATCAAATAGAACTGAATCATCTCTACTGCAAACTGAAACAGTACCTATAATAACGGTGTCAGATGACTCAACCTCAGTCCTGGCTGGGAAAGCATAGCATCGGGGCTGGGCCCCACCACTCTAAACTGCATCTCTAGGACGACCCCTGGCTTGCTGGCCTCCACCTCTAGCTTCCCGACCTCCACCTCTAATGGTCGGACCACCACCTCTGGCAGAATGACCACTACCTCTAGCTGGATGAGCAGGCGGTGCAGCACCCAGTGCCGGGACCATGGCACGAGAACCCTCATACTGAGAACTCCTCGATGCACAAGGGAAAAATCTAGCAATGTGCCTTAGGTTACCACAAGTATAACAAGACCTCGGCTGCTGTGACTGCTGGCCTTGAAACTGACCCTGTCGACCTGAGTAACCACCCTAAAAACTTTGGAGCGGATGTGCACTGGTAGGAGCTGGTGGTGCACTATAGGCTAGCTGATCAGAATAAGGCATATGAGTGCCACAACCACCTGAAGCACCAATGGATTCCTGGAGTGCTAAAAAAGAATGAAATGGCTTGGGAGGATGGCCTCAACCAAAAGTACCCCTGCCTCTAGATGAGGCACCGCTGAACCCACCGAAATGCTGAGGTCTCTTGTCAGACCCTTGAACTCCCTGAGAAAAGAACCACCTCAACTCGCCTAGCAACATTGGCCGCCTCCTGAAAAGAAATCTCACTCCCAGTATCCTTAGCCATATGCAATCTAATAAGCTGAGCGAGTCCCTCAATAAAACTCATCACCATCTCTCTCTCTCGGTAGGAAGCAAAAGAAGACCATGACTGGCCAAATCCACAAAACGGGTCTCATACTGAGTAACAGTCATACTGCCTTGTTGAAGATGCTCGAACTGACGATGATTCTCCTCTGTCAATGTGATAGGGAGAAACTTCCTTAGAAAGAGCTGAGAGAACTGGTCCCAAGTAAGAGCAGGCAACCCCACTAGTCATGTCAATAAATAATCCCTCCACCATTTCTTGGCGGAACTAGTCATATGAAATGTAGCAGAAGCGACCCCACTGTTCTCCACTGTACCCATGTTCCGAAAAGCCTCATGACAGCTGTCAAGATACTCCTGGAAGTCCTCTGAAGATGCAACATTGATGTGAACTGGAAAGATCTTGGTGAATGTGTCCAATATCCATGAAGCCTCAGAAGCCATAACTGGCCCCTCACCGGCCTGTGCCGCAACAACCGGCTGAACTACTCTGACTGCATGAGATTCTGGGGTCTGATACTAGGGAGCCATCTACTCCAGATTGTGAGTACCAGGAGTCTGTGCTCCTCCCCCAGCCTAAGAGACGACTGCTGCCATGGGAAATGCGCCAGTCTAGGCCACTCTCTTCATAAGGCCCACTAAACGGACCAAAGCGTCCTGAAACATTGGGGTGGCAATGAACCCCTCCGGTACTTGAGCTGGCCCGACATGAACAGTCTAAGATGGATCCTCGTCCTCAAACTGTACTTGAGGCTCCTCTGCTGGGGCTGCTGCTGAGGCTCTGGGTTGAGCCCTGCCCCTACCCCGATCATATAATTAGTTTGAATCTGACTTCAATTTAAGGTCTAAATCCCTAATTTATCAAATCCCTAGCTTCTACACAAAAATCCCCCATTCCACCATGAAAACCTTAGATTCTAGGTGAAAGATTCATGAAATGTGATGGGTAATTGAAAGAAAGTGGGTTAAGATCACTTACCAATGTTTTGGGGAAGAAAAGGTATTGGAAAAATCGCCTATAGGGTTCTAGGATTTGAAAATTTTAGAAATGAACAAAAAATCCCATCTAAGTCTTATTTCATCAAATGCGAAGCCAACAAATGCAAGAAAAGCTTCGCAAATGTGAAATTCCCATATTTCTGCTGCCTTCGGAAATGCGAACAAAATGTTCGCAAATGCGGAAATCGTAGGATCGCAAATGCGACCCATGTCTTTGCAAATGCGAAGAATCCCGTTCCCCAGTTCCCATCGCAAATGTGAGACTATCATCGCAAATGTGTGACTATCATCACAAATGCGATTACTGGCCTTCCGCAAATGTGACCTTATTGTCGCAAATGCGAACCTAGGCTCACTTAGGCATACTTCACAAATGCGAATAAATGGTTCACAAATGCGAACCTGACAGAAGATGGGGATGTTCGCAAATGCGAGATCAGAGGCCAGTTCCCCGAAAAAGCAGACACCGGCAAAAATTCTAAAGTCTAAATCACTTTGTAGCATATTAAAAACTCACCCGAGCCCTTGAGGCTTAAAACCAAACATACACACAAGTCTAAAAACATTATACGAACTTGCTCGCGCAATCAAATCGCAAAAATAACACCTAGAACTACGAATTGAACACCAAATCGAATGAAATTTTGAGATATTTTTAAAATTTCTAGTTTCACAATGGGACGTCCGAATCACGTCAAATCAACTTCATTTTTCATCAAATTTCATAATAAGTCATAAATATGGTATTGGACCTATACCGAGTTCCAGAACCAAAATACCGACCCGTTATCCAAAAGTCAAACTTTGGACAACCATTTCCAATTCATTTAGCCTTTAACTATCAAATTTTGACAAAGCCCGATATCTCGGGCTAGGGACTTCCGATTTCGATTTCGGGCATACGACAAAGTCCCAAGTCACGATATGGACCAACTGGAACCGTCAAAATATGAATCAGGGTCCATTTCCAAAAATGTTGACCGAAGTCAACTCAAATAAAGTTCTTAGGTAAAATTTCTTATTTTTATCAATTTTTAACATAAACGCTTTTCGGAAAGACGTCCGGACTACGCACACAAATGAAGGAAGGCTAAAACATAATTTTAAGGCTTTGAATCACAGAATTAGATTTCATAACACGAGATGACCAATCGGGTAATCACAAATTTTGAGGAATGGATAGGTAAATAATTATTTAATATCATGTTTCGCCGTACTTCTAAAATTAGCTTATTTTGAATAGTATTTTTTTAGTGAGAAACATTTTTTGTTTGGCTAATCAATTTGAAATTATACTTTTGAGCAGCAATTAGTGATTAGTCAAGCCTTTACAAAATATTTTTAATTATATTTTTCTCAAAAGTATGGCTAAAAAGAAGCACGAGCAAACGTGCTATAAGATTAAATGAATTAGTAGGGGTGGATTATTCAAATCACTCTTCTTATTACTATTATTCTTTTAATAGGTGTGTACAACCTTATCCTGAAAATTAATTGTGCTGCTTTAGATTTTTTCACGCCCATTAAAAAATAATAAATACAAGGTATAGTTTACTATGTTACCCCTATTATATTGTTTTTGCATAATTGAGTATATTAAAAGAACTACTTGTCACGACCCAAAATCTCACATGTCGTGATGGAGCCTATCTTACTACTAGGCAAGCCAATAACCTGAATAAATCAGAATTTCTTTTCAGTTTGAAAATATAATAATTAGATTCTACAGAAAATCCCACAATATTTGGTACAATTACACCCACAAAATCCGGTGTCACTGAGTACATGAGCATCTAAATGATAACATAGTCTGACTGATAAAAACGCTGTCTGGAAATATAAAACAGTACAAATAACTAAAATGAAAGAGAGTCAAAGTATGCGGACGCCAAGCAGCTACCTTGATATCTCCACTAGATTGATCTTTGAAATCTAGTAGTCGTTGTATCCGGAAGTACATAGATCTGCACACGAAGTGCAGAGTGTAGTATTAGTCCAACCGACCCTATGTACTCAATAAGTAACAAGACTAACCTTTGGACTGAAAGTAGTGACGAGCTCAAAATGTACAGTCTAGTATAGAAATAATAGTGCAGAAATGTAGGCATGCTTTCAAGTTTAACAGTTAAACTCAATACAAGTAAAATAGATCAATCCTGAATGATATAAGGAATATGACATCTCTATATCTACATGCCAATGTACATGCGGTATGTGATGTACCTCAGTGGAAATCTCGTGCACTCACACCCTCAGAATACTCAATCACTCAGTCTTTATATGGCTAATCCAGCCCATATATATGACTACATCAACTAACAGTCAGTCACTTAGTTATGTATAAGGCCAATCCAGCCCAGGGGAAGATCCATCCTCAAGTATAAATGATTCCGACAAGATCCATGTCCAGGGAAGATCCATCCCTTAATATAAATGCTTCGGGTAAGATCCATCCATCAATATAAAATCAACAGTGCTCATTGTGGGGGGTGCAGACTCCGGAGAGGCTCCTTCAATCCATGGGGTGTAATATCCAGATCCAGGCGTAAATAAATAAAACATGATGCGGCGTGCAACCCGATCCCATAAATATCGCTCAAAATCTTCAGTCTCTCAGTGACATGAAAATCAACCCGACATGATGATATGATGTATCAATAAATGGAAAAAGAGATTGAGATATGATATGCAAAAGATAGATGTGACTGAGTATAAAATTACAATTTAAACATATACTTCAATAGCAAGACGACCCCGTGAGTCCCAAAAATATCGGCATGTAACCTAAACATGATCTTTATATGAGTCTCAGCTCAATTTCCTATAACACGTGGAGGATATGGGTGTAACGACATGATTATTTTCTTATGCAACTCCACATATTCAATTAAGTCACAATTCATATGGTGCACGCCCACACGCCCATCACTTAGCATGTGCATCACCTCCAAGCAATTCATATAACACGAAATTCAGGGATACCCTCATAACAAAGTTTAAAAGTGTTACTTACCTCAAACCGTGTAATTCTTTATTCCAATATGCTTTTGCCTCACGAATCAGCCTCCGAATGCCTCGAATCTAGTCACAATTATTCAATACAATCAACACAAACTATCAGAATCCATTCCAAATGATAAAAGGGTGAATCTTTAATTAAAAACCCCGAAGCCAACCATGCTTGAAGACTAGGGTTAGAAACTTACCTCTTGGGGGAAGATCTTGTGATATTTCCTTGTTGGATTTCAAAGCTTGAACAAGATCTTAATGAAGAAAGAATTGAGCTTCTTCCTCTCTCTAAAATACTCTCACTTCTCTCTGAAAATGTCATATTTTTGCTCCTAAATGAGCTTTAAGGGCTATATATCGAAGTTGGGTTAGGTTATAAAAATCAGAAAATGGACTCTCCGAACTCAGGTCTGCGGTCGCAAAGTGGACTGCAAAACTTCTTTGCGGCCGGCAAAATGGACGGCAGGATTTGTTCTCCAAAAACTGGGTTGTTTTGGGTTGGGTCAGCGGCAGGTTTGCGGCCGACATACCTGTTCTGTGGTCGCAAAATGCAGACCTGTTCTATGGTCGCAAAATGCACTGCAGACCTGTTCTGTGGTAGCATAATGCACTGCAGAGCTTCCCTCCGAAAATCTCTAAGTTAATTATCCGATAGGTTTTGCGGTATGTGCAATGGTTCTGTGGTCACAGAATTGACCGCATAATGGTCCTCAAACTTGGCTCGTTTCTGCTTCACTCTGCGGCACTTATGCGGTCCATGTAATGAATCTACGATCGCAAACTCGAGTGCAAAATCACCTTCTTCAGCCAAAAATTTTCGTTAACAATTTAGTGAATTCTTCAAATACAACCTTTGTACTAATTAATCTACCTCGACACTACAAAACCTTAATTTCCTTAGCAAAATTTTCCGAGGCCTTACACTACTTTAATACTAAGAATATAGTAGAAAAAAACCAATAAATATTTGAACTACTACTTCCACAACCTCTTTCATGGTCAAAAGATGAAATATAGCCTCTTATAATTGATTAAACCACGTTGAACGACTAAAACTTCTTACTGCCATTGAATATAGCAAAAAGGAAAGCAAAGGGACTTCTTTTCTTTTTTTAGGGAGAACTTTTTTGATTGGTTGTTGAATATAGATTTAGGTCTTTTTTTCTATTTTTAATAATGATGGTGCTCAAATCAACTTGCATGCCGCTTGACTTTTTAACTATACTAGTGTTATAGAACAAATGTCACGACCCAAACTAATCCAGTCGTGATGGCGCCTATCATGGTACTAGGCAAGCCGACTCATTATAAAAACAAAACGATGTTTCCATTTCAAAGATAATTTCAAACCTTCGTAAGGAAGTTCAAATCAAAACAAAGTGCGGAAAGAAAAGCCCGACATCGGGGTGTCACCAGTCATGAGCATCTACTACAATTTATCCGACAATAATGACAGTAAAATAGTCTGGAAAATAGCTAAAAACAACTAAAGGAAGATAAGAGGGAGAAGAGCACGACTGCGATCGCCAGGTAGCTACCTTGCTATCTCCGAGAAAATCTTCAACTGGAATAGTCAACAGCCGCTACTGCGTCCAGATACGCCTAGATCTGCACACAAGGTGCAGGGAGTAATGTGAGTATGCCAACTCAGTCAGTAACAAAAATAAATAAAGATTGAGCAGCAGTGACGAGCAATAATGCAAGTAAAGCTCATATCACAAAACCCAGTAAAATACAACATGCTTTTAAACCAAAGTTTGAATCAAATCAACTCGTTTAAATCCAATTCCAGTGAAATCATTTAAGGATATCTTTCAACAGTTTTCAAAACAAAGGCTCAATGCAAAGGTGAGCAAAAATGATTAAATCATAATCAGCCCCTCGGGCAAAACATTACTCATATACAGCCCCTCGGTAAAACCTCACAGTCACTCGTATAAAGCCCCTCGGGCAAACCTCACCATCACTCATTCCTCCCAGTCACTCAGCACTCGGCACTCGCACTCAGTAGGTACCTACGGTCACTGGGGTGTGTACAGACTCCGGGGGCGCTCTTTCAGCCTAAGCGCTATTTCAAGCCAAATCATGGCATAATCAATGAGGCCCTCGACCAATATCAAACATGTTGCGGCGTGCAGCCCGATCCCAAAATATCCTCACAAATCAGGGCTCGACCTCACTCAGTCATAAACACTTCTAGCCCCTCGGGCTCTCAGAAATCAAAGTACTCATCCAAACAACATTTTCGTAATGCATCAAAAATAGAGTAAAAAAGGCCGAGTTATGCATTAAATAGGTATAACATGACTGAGTATAGATTTTAAATCAAAAACAATGAGAGGATAGAAAGTAAAAAACCGCTAAGGGTCAAAACAACACTGCCGTAAGGCCCAAACAGGGCATCCATCACAATTTACAGAAATTCTTTCTAAAACACATAAGTATCATATAGTTTCAACAAAATATGCAACTCTACAGTTTCTACGGGACGGACCAAGTCACAATCCCTAATGGTCAACGCCCACACACCCATCACCTAGCATGTGCGTCACCTCGAAATAGTCACATGACACCAAATCCGGGGTTTCATACCCTCAGAACTAGATTTACAATCGTTACTTACCTCAAACCAATCAAATTCCTACTCCGTGATGCTCTTGCCCCTCGATTCGGCCTCCAAAAGCTCCGAATATATTCACAATCAGTACAATACCATCAATTTATGCTAAAGGAATGAATTCCACAAGAATAACTATCAAATAGGACCCCAAACCCGAAATTGGCTCAAACCCGCCCCTCGGGCCCCCGTCTTGGAATCTGAAAAAAATTATAAAACTTGAAAGCCCATTCACCCACGAGTCTAACCATACTAAATTTATTCCAATCCAATAATAAAATCTATTCAAAACCCCCAAAACCCAACATTATATTTCTTCCTCATTTTCCTCAATTTTCCACCCCAATCACAAATTAAAGGATTAAATTAAAGGCATAATCATGGAATTTGACCAAAATTAGATAGATATTACTTACCCTAATCACCCACGCAATAATTTCTCCAAAAATCACCTTCTACCGAGCTCCCATTTCAATTTTATGATATGAACTCGAAACCCTCATTTTGAATCTTTTAAATCTGCCCAGATATACCTTCATCGCGATCGCGAAAATAGCCTCGCGATCGCGAAGCGGCTGCCCCACATATTTACACTATGCGAACGCGGATATCACCACGCATTCGCGAACCTCTACCACACATACCTATGTGATCGCAACCTATGTCACGCGATCGCATAGAGCAATCACCTCAGCTCCTCGTAAGCTCTATTACTCCTAGGCGAACGTGGAACTGGCCATGCGTTCGCGAAGCACTACCTCAAACGCGTACGCGATCACGACCTTAACTCTGCGATCACATATAAAAAAATCGCCTCTGCCCTAAATAAGCCTACGCAATCACGAACATACTCTAGCGATCGCGTATAAGGAAACCAGAAGACAACACCAACAGCTATCAACCATCCTCCAAATGCTAAAAATGATCCGTTAACCACCCGAAACTCACCCGAGGCCCTCGTGACCTCAACCAAACATACTAACACATCCCATAACATCATACAAACTTAGTTGAATACTAACACATCCCATAACATCATACAAACTTAGTTGAACCTTCAAAATACTCAAAACAAGATCAAAACACCAAATTATCCTCGGATTCAAGCCAAAGAACTTCTAAACTTCCAAATTCCGCAAACGATGCCAAAACATATCAAACAACATTTGAATCACCTCAAATGTTACAAGCACGCCACAAATGACATTATGAACCTACTCTAACTTCCATAATTCCATTTTGACCCCGATATCTAATTTTCTACTACCGACCAAAATTGCCACATTTTCAACTTTCGCCAATTCAAGCGTAATTCTCCCATGGACCTCCAAATTACATTCCAAAGTCACCTAACGGAGCTAATTGAACCATAAAAATACAAATTCGAGATTTTTTATTCATACGTCAACATCCGATTGACTTTTCCAACTTAAGCTTCTAAATGGGAGACTAAGTATCTCATTCCACTCCGAAACCACTCCGGACCCGAACCAACTAACCCGATATAATACAATACAGCTGAATAACACATAAAGAAGCAGAAATGGGGGAAACAAGGCTATTACTCTCGAAATGATTGGATGGGGCGTTACATCCTCCCTCTCTTAAACAAACGTTCATCCTCGAACGAGTCTAGAAACCATATCTGCTATGCATCTCCCGCTCAGTCTCCTAGGTAGCCTCCTCCACAGGCTGACCTCTCCACTGCACCTTCACTAAAGCTATGTCCTTTGACATCAAATTTCGAGCCTGCAGATCTAGAATAGCCATCGACTCCACATCATAAGTCATATCACCCTCCAATTGAACCGTGATGAAGTCCCAGACATGGGACATATCACCAACATACTTCCGGAGCATGGAAACATGAAATACCGGATGTACACTCGACAAGCTAGGCGGCAAAGCAAGCTTGTAAGCCACCTCCCCTATCATCTGAAGCACCTCAAAAGGACCGATGAACCGGGGGCTCAACTTGCCCCTCTTCCCAAACCTCATGACACCCTTCATGGGTAATACTTTCAGCAAGACCTTCTCCCCATCCATAAAAGACACATCACGAACCTTCCTGTCCGTATAGCTCCTCTGCCTCAATTGTGCTGTGCGAAGCCACTCCTGAATCAATTTCACCTTATCTAATGAATCCTGAACCAAGTCTATACCAAAGAGCCTAGCCTCAACCGACTCAAACCATCCAACCGGAGATCTACACCTCCTCCCATATAAAGCCTCGTACAGAGCCATCTGAATACATGAATGATAACTGTTGTTATATGAAAACTTTGCGAGCAGCATAAACTATTCCCATGAACCCCCAAAGTCAATGACACCCGCGCACAACATGTCCTCTTATATCTGAATAGTGCGCTTGGACTATCCATCAGTCTGAGGGTGAAAAGATGTGATCAACTCAACTGGAGTACCCAACTCTCACTGCACGACCCTCCAAAATTGCGATGTGAACTTAGTACCTCTATCTGAAATGTTAGAAACTGGGACACCATGCAGGCGAACAATCTCTCGAATATAAATCTCAGCCAACCGCTCTGAAGTATAAGTAGTACCAACAGGAATAAAGTGCACAGACTTAGTCGGCCGATCCACAACAACCCAAATAGCATCGAACTTCCTCGAAGTCCGTGGCAGCCCAACTACAAAATCTATGGTGATCCGCTCCCACTTCCACTCTGGGATCTCTAGTCTCTGAAGCAAGCCACCGGTCTCTGATGCTCATACTTAACCTACTGACAGTTGGGACACCGAGATACAAACCCAACTATATCCTTCTTCACCTGCCTCCACCAATAGTGTTGTCTCAAATCCTGGTACATCTTCGCGGCACCCGGATGGATGGAATACCGCGAGCTGTGGGCCTTTTCAAGAATCAACTCCCGAAGCCTATCTACATTAGGCACACATATCCGGCCCTGCATCCTCAACACACCATCATCACCAATAGTCATATCCCTAGCATCACCTCGTCGGACCCTATCCTGTAGAACGAGCAAGTGGGGGTGATCATACTAACGCTCCCTGATACGGTCATAAAAAGAAGACCTGGAGACCACGCAAGCCAATACCCGACTAGACTCTGAAATATCAACTCTCACAAGCTGGCTTGCTAAGGCCTGAACATCCAATGCCAAGGGTCTCTCTGCTACCCGAAGATATGCTAAACTCCCCAAACTCTCTGCTTGGAGACTCAAGGCATCGACCACCACGTTGGCCTTCCCCGGATGGTATAAAACAGTGATATCATAGTTCTTAAGAAGCTCCAACCATCTCCGCTGACGCAAATTAAGATCCTTCTGCTTAACCAAATGCTTCAGACTGCGGTGATCAGTGTAGATCTCACAATGAACCCCATACAAATAATGATGCCAAATCGTCAAGGTGTGAACAATGGGTGCTAACTCAAGATCATGGATATGATTATTCTCCTCATGGGTCTTCAACTGGCGAGAGGCATAGGAAATCAACCCACCCTCCTGCATCAGAACAAATCCAATGCCTATCCTCGATGCATCACAATACACGGTATAATAACCTGAAGCTGATGGCAAAACTAACACTGGAGCTGTGGTCAAAGTAGTCTTAAGCTTCTGAAAGCTCTCCACACACTTGTCCGATCACCTCAATGGAGCACTCTTTTGGGTCAATTTGGTCAAGGGCGATGCAATAGATGAAAATCCCTCCGCGAAGTAACGACAGTAACCTACCAAACCAAGAATGCTCATGATCTCCGTGGTTGAGGACGGTCTCGGCCAACTCTGCACCGCCTCTATCTTCTTCAGATCCACCTGAATACCCTCACTGGAAAACATGTGCTCTAAGGATGCTACTGAACCGAGCCAAAACTCACACTTGGAGAACTTTTCATAAAGCTTCTCCTCCCTCAATCTCTGTAATACAATTCTCATGTGCTGAGCGTGATCCTCCTGGCTACGAGAGTACACCAGGACTTCATCAATGAATATAATAACAAATGAGTCCAAATAGGGTTAGAATACGTTGTTCATAAAATGCATGAATGCTGCTGGGGCATTGATCCCAAAATACATCACCAAGAATGCATAATGGCCATCACGGGTCCTGAAAGCTGTATTAAGAATATCCGAATCCTGAATCTTCAGCTGGTGATACCCGGATCTCAAATAAATCTTAGAGAACACCCTCGCTCTCTGAAGTTGGTCAAGCAAATCATCAATACGAGGCAAATGATATTTGTTCTTGACTGTGACCTTGTTCAACGGCCTGTAATCGATGCACATTCTCATGGAACCATCCTTCGTCTTCACAAATAGAACTGCTACACCCTAAGGTGACACACTAGGCCGAATAAACCCCTTATCGAGGAGTTCCTGAAGTTGTTCTTTTAATTCGTTCAACTTTGTCGGTGACATACGATACGGTGGAATAGAGATGGGCTGAGTGCCCGACACCAAATCAATACCAAAGTCAATATCCCTGTCAGGCAGCATGCTCGGCAGGTCTGCAGGAAACAAATCCAGAAAATCACGTACAATCGAAATAGAATCAATGGTAGGAGTCTCCGCACTAATATCTCTCACAAAATTCAGATAAGATAGGCAAACCTTTTCAACCATACGCTAAGCCTTTAAGTATGAAATCACCCTAATTGGTACATAATCTATGGAGCCGCTCCACTCAACCCTCAAAAATCCCGGCATCCCCAACGTCACGGTCTTAGCGTGACAATTTAGAATAGCATGGCATGGAGATAACCAGTCCATACCCAATATCACATAAAAGTCAACCACACTAAGCAACAGAAGGTCCACTCGAGTCTCCAGACCCCCAATAGTCACCACACCTGACTGATATACTCGGTCCACAATAATAGTATCGCCACAAGAGTAGATACATGAACAAATGAAACTAAAGACTCGTGAGGCATATCTAGAAAATGAGCAAAGTATGAGGAAACATATGAATGCATGGAATCAGGGTCAAATAATACGGAGGCATCTCTATGATAGACTGGAATAATACTTGTAATCACAACATCTGAAGCTATAGCATCTGGTCTAGTTGGGAGTGCATAGAAACGGGCCTGACCACCACCAGATCGACCTCCACCTCTAGAGCGTCCTCTAGCTGACTGACCTCCACCCCTAGCTGACTGGGTGGGTGGTGAACTAACTGGTGCTGAAGTCGATGGTTGACTCCTCTCCTGAGGCGGACCCCTATGACGACGAGGACACTGCCTCCACATATGCCCAAACTCCCCACACTCAAAACAACCCCTTAGTGCTGGTGACTGGGACTAGAGGGAACCTCTAGCACCGGGATAACAGGTAGAAGAACCTGCGGGATTTTCAAAAGAAATTGCGAACATGTGTTTATCGGCTAGCCTAGTTCCACGATAGGCGTCATCATGGCCGGTTAGGATTTGGGGTCATGACAGCTTGGTACCAGAGCCCTAGGTTACATAGGACTCAACGGTCATGAGCAGGTTTAGTAGAGTATTGCGGATCGGTACGGAGACGTCTGTACTTATCTTCGAGAGGCTGCCCAACTTTTAGGAAACATTCTATCTTTCTTGAACTCTTTCGTGCTGATCTATTGATTCTTTAAAATCTGAACTTACGTTGTTTCATTCTCTCACAGATGGTGAGGACACGCCATACCGATCAGGGTGACCAGTCACCGGCTAGACCAGCGAGAGGTCGAGGCCGCAGTCGAGGACGTAGTAGAGGTAGGGGCCAGCCCGCACAGCAGCCGAGGCAGTACCTCAGGATCCCTCTATCAATCATGATCAGGTTCCCGCCGATGGTGTCCCAGCGGGACAGGCACAGGGCTCAGGCACCAGCAGTGCCTATAGTTATTCCGGGTCTTCAGGTGGCCCTGTCTTAGATATTGTCAGCATGCACCGGTTTGGCACAGGTCGTTGCTATGTCTTCTTCTGCCACCACAGCTCAGGCTGGGGGAGGCAATCAGACTCCAGCTGCCCGGGCACCTGAGCAGGCCGCACAGGGTATTCAGGCACTGGGAGTAGTCCCAGCTCAGCCAGCTGCTCTGGTTCAGGATTATGTGGTCCCTGCTATGCCTGAGGACGAGCAGCACAGGTTGGAGAGATTCAGCAGACTTCAGCCTCTGACTCTCAGCGGTACCGAGGGCGAGGATGCCCATGGATGTCTAGATAGGTGCTAGAGGATACTGCGCACCGTGGGTATTCTGGAGACCAGTGGGGTCTCATTTGTCACATTTCAGTTTGCGGGTGCTACCTTTACATGATGGGAGTCTTTCGAGAGGCGCAGACCGGTTGGTTCAGCACCTCTTACCTGGCAGCAGTTCTCCACGATCTTTTTGGAGAAGTATGTTCCTCAGTTCCACAGAGAGGAGCAGCGTAGGCAGTTTGAGCACCTGCGCCAGGGAGAGTATCGGGTCCTTCATTCGAGCAGGTTGTTTTTGACTCGGGAGAGAGTATCGGGTGTTTATGACTCGGGAGAGAGTATCGGGTTCTTCATTCGAGCAGGTTGTTGACATAGCTCGAGATATTGAGTCTGTTCGCCGCCAGGAGCCGGAGGAGAGAGAGGCTAAGAGGCCTCATGGTTCGGGCAGTTCCGGTGGTGCTCCCTTTAGGGGACAATTTCAGCAGGGTAGGGGTCATTCATTCAAGCCCCCTCAGTCAGGCCGCCCAGCATATAGTGGTGCATCTTCGGGGAAGGGTCCCCGTGGTTGTCAGTCAGGCCATACTTCATTTGGTGCCCTCCTAGCTCAGAGTGCAGCTTAAGCACCTCCAGTTTAGGGTTCATCTATATAGGAGTCTTCTAGTGGCCGTACAGGTGCTAGGGGTTTCTATCAGTTCCCGCCTCCAACTCAGGGTAGTTTTTTTGAGTGTGTAGAGTTCGGGCACGGGTGGAGGCAGTGTCCCAACTGTTCCGGTGGATCTTCTCAGTAGAGGGGCCAGCCCTCGACTTCAGCTCCAGTCACTTTACCACCCGCCCAGTCAGCTAGGGGTGGTGGTCAGTCAGCCAGAGGCCGCCTTAGAGGGGGAGGTCGAGCAGGGGGAGGTCAGGCTCGTATGTATGAATTTCCAGCTAGGCCTGATGCTACGGCCTCAGATGCCATGATTGCAGATATTGTTTCAGTCTGTTTCCATGATTCCTTGGCTTTATTTAACCCTGGTTCCACATATTCCTATGTTTCTTCATATTTTTCCAGTTTTTTGGATGTGCCCCGTGAGTCTCTAGTCACCTCTGCTCATGTGTCGACTCTGGTGGGTGTTACTGTTGTTGTGGACCGTGTGTATCGGTCGTGCATTATATCTATTGGGGGTCTGGAGACCCGATTGGACCTAATGTTACTTAGCATGGTCGATTTTGACGTGATTTTGGGCATGGATTGGTTATCTCCGTGCCATGATGTTCATGATTGTCACGCTAAGATCGTGACCTTAGCTATTCCAGGGTGTCCGAGGTTTGAGTGAAGAGGTTCTTCCGAGTATATGCCTAGCAAGGTGATTTCTTACCTGAAGGCTCAGCGCATGGGTGAGAAAGGGTGTTTATCTTATTTGGCCTTTGTGAGGGATGCCGGTGGTGAGACTGCTGCTATTGACTCAGATCCTATGGTCCGTGATTTTCCGGATGAGTTTCCTGCAGACCTACCAGGCATGCCACCTAATAGGGATATTGATTTTGGTATTGACCTGGTGCCATGCACTCAGCCTATTTCCATTCCACCATATCCTATGGAACTAGTAGAGCTAAAGGAATTGAAGGAGCAGCTTCAAGAGCTCCTGGATAAGGGGTTCATTCGGCCCAGTGTGTCACCGTTGGGTGCACCGGTGTTGTTCATAAAGAAGAAGGATGGGTCTATGCGTATGTGTATTGACTATCGACAGTTGAATATTGTTACGGTGAAGAACCGGTATCCCTTGCCTCGCATTGATGATTTTTTTGACCAGCTTCAGGGAGCCAGTGTGTTTTCCAAGATTGATTTGAGATCTGGGTATCATAAGTTGAGGATTCGGGATTTTGATATTCCGAAGACTACTTTCAGGATCAGGTGTGTTCATTATAAGTTCTTGGTTATGTCATTTGGGCTGACCAATGCCCCAGCTGCGTTCATGCAATTGATGAACAATGTGTTTCAGCCTTATCTTGATTCCTTTATCATTGTGTTCATTGATGACATCCTGGTTTATTCTCGTAGCCAGGAAGAGCATGCTCAGAATTTGAGAGTTGTGTTGCAGAGGTTGAGGGAAGAGAAACTTTATGCAAAATTCTCCAAGTGTGAGTTTTGTCTTGGTTCGGTAGCTTTCTTGGGGCACGTGGTGTCTAGTGAGGGGATTTAGGTTGATCCAAAGAAGATAGAGGTGGTGCAGAGTTGGACCAGACCGTCCTCAGCTACAAAGATTAGGAGTTTTCTTTGTTTGGCGGGATATTACCATCGCTTTGTGGAGGGGTTCTCTTCGATTGCTTCGCCTTTGACCAGATTGACCCAGAAGGGTGCTCTATTCAGTTGGTCTGATGAGTGTGAGGAGAGCTTTCAGAAGCTCAAGTCAGCATTGACTACAGCTCTAGTACTAGTTTTGCCTGCTGGTTCGGGTTCTTACACAGTTTATTGTAATTCTTCTAGAGTTGGCTTGGGAGCGGTATTAATGCAGGACGGTAGGGTGATTGCCTACACGTCCAGACAATTGAAGGTGCACGAGAAGAATTATCCAGTGCACAATCTTGAGTTAGCTGCCATTGTCCATGCCTTGAAGATTTGGCAGCATTATTTGTATGGAGTGCAATGTGAGATTTTCACTGATCATCGCAGTTTGCAATATCTGCTGAGGCAGAAGGACTTGAATTTGCATCAGAGGAGATGGTTAGAGTTCCTCAAGGATTATGACCTCACTATCTTATATCATCCGGGGAAGGCCAATTTAGTGGCCGATGCCTTGAGTCGCCGAGCAGATAGTTTGGGGAGTTTAGCCTACCTTCTAGTAGTAGAGCGACCTTTAGCTCTTGATGTTCAGGCCTTAGCAGGTCATTTGGTGAGATTAGATCTATCAAATCCCCCGCGGGTGTTGGCTTGTGTAGCCTCCAGGTCTTCTCTTTACGATCAGATTAGAGAGCGCTAGTATGATGACCCATATTTGCTTGTTCTTCAGGGATGTGGTTATTGGTGATGATGGGTCATGAGGATGCAAGGCCAGATCTGCGTGCCCAATGTAGATGGGCTTCGAGATTTGATTCTAGAAGAGGCACATAGTTCACGGTATTCCATCCATCCGGGTGCCGCGAAGATGTATCAGGATTTGAGGCAGCATTATTGGTGGAGGAGAATGAAGAAGGATGTTGTGGAGTTTGTGGCTCGGTGCCTCAACTATCAGCAGGTCAAGTATGAGCACTAGAGACCTGGTGGATTGCTTCAGAGGTTCGATATTCCGGAGTGGAAGTGGGAGCGGATCACCATGGACTTCGTAGTTGGACTCCCAAGGACTTCAAGGAGGTTTGATGCTATATGGATTATTGTGGATCGGCTGACCAAGTCCGCGCACTTCATTCCTGTTGGTACTACGTATTCTTCGGAGAGGTTAGCTGAGATTTATATCAGGGAGATTGTC